>JAPDSC010067739.1:335861-345924 GCA_026290005.1 Latrodectus geometricus
CCCAACAGATTCCACTTTGACTTAAAATAGCAATTTTTCTGGTTGGACAAAATCTCTTTCCCATATTATTTCAAGTATGCTATTTTAGCTATAGATAGCTAAAATAGTATTTAATTTAAAATTTAGCTATAGATAGTTGATGAAGATAGTGTGTTTGGGAAATATAAAGATAATTCTTATTTCCATCTTCTGTGAGCATCTTGACATTGCCTTTTTAAAATTGCATAAAAGAGTAATAACGACAAAACAAAAGATATAAAATTTTATCTATGAACCTATGTGTGTATAAGTGTGTTTCTAATGACCATCTAAAAAATTTTACTACCAACGAAAGTTGTAAGCACTTCAAACCATAAGTCCCGTTGTAAGACCTTGCGACGAGTTTCCAAATGTTCTACAGCTATTCAATGAAAATGTATGGAATGCAGTTAAAACTTAATATAACAATGAAATAAATATGAGACAAAATAATAAGTCTAAAAGTAGAGAATTAAAACTAAACAGTTTTCGTGGATGCAAATTTTGAAACAAAGTGTTTCTTTAAATCCCAATGGTATTTTATTGCTTCCTTAATTTAGTGAAATTGCGTGTACAATACACAGTGAAATCCTTATTGACCCTTCAAAGATGTCACAGACCAAACGTTTTTTAATTAAATGTTTTCTGTTATGTTTAAGAGCCCTTTTGTTAACTTTAATGAAAATATAATAATCATAATGTTAAAGTTTTGTTCAATGACGAGTACAAGATTAATAGATATGCCTGAAAAAAAACTACTGTTATTCAATGTTTAATAAATTATACTCATTTTATAATCAAATTTTATAAGTAATAAAATTTTCAATGCAAATAGATCATATGAGGATTAATATTATGTAATGGATTATATTGTAAATTTACAACACTCTTCAATGTAAGCCAAGTTGATAAAAGATTAAAAAAGGAAAAAGCTATGACTGAATACTTTAATCTTATTTTACACATGACGCTGGTCGGAGGTGGCAGCTTAAGTAACTATAGATGAATGAATTTTCCGTTTTAGAAGAGAAAAAATCCTTGTCATAAGCTGGAAAATTTTATATAAGTAGACGGCTTTCAGTGATTTTATGGTTAAACTTCAATGATAAAACATAAAAATTTATTAAAAAGTAAACCAACTTTACATACAAAATACTATTTTTTAAAATTGCTGAAATTTTGCCGTGCTTCTGAAAGTGACAAGTACACTACAACATATAATCCTTATATATTTTTCGATAACGAGGTAATTCCTGTACCAAATATATTTTTGCAATTCCTATGCATTTTACAATTGAAAAAAAAGCTGCTTGAAAGCTGAAGCTTTCTTTCAAGAAACTAAATAAATAACTATATATTCAGATTGTTTTCTGTATTAAAGTTCTCTGTTACTGAAACAAAGTCTTAAAATTGATTTAAATAAGCAGAGAATGCTAGGATTTAAATTTTACTCTCATCGAAAAGTATAGTAATCATCATTATTAGACCAAATTTGCTAGACATTATTCGAATAAAAAATATTTATGACTTGAATTAATTTTTGTGGTCAATAGGTAGTAGTTTTCTTTAAATGCAACAAAAAACAACTATCTCTTGATTATTAGACTCACGGAAAATGCGTTCAGTTAGATTTAAAGGGAAGAACTATAACATAATACACACAAAATGAGAATAGATATAAAAGAAAGGTATGAAACAACTATATACATTTATTTAACTACATTTTAGATTCTATTGAGAAAAGTAATTAAAACTATATTTGGAGATTATATATAAATATTTGCTGTATAATTTGCAAAAAGCATGTCAAAATTATATATGATTTTGATAATTTCAATTCTTAATTTCTAGATATCAGTAAGGTGATGGAAATATATTTTAAATTGAACCTAATAAAAATCCACTAAAAGGAAACATTCAATGTCCTCTATAAAACGCTAAGAGTTATTGAATAGTAGGACATATTTAAGTTACCGGAAACAAACTTTGATATCACATGAAGCAATAATATATCTCCAGCATTGCTTATTTTGTTCTTTGAATAAAATGTATCATTAAAATATAGACTATATCAGCATAAGTACCATATCAATTTTTTCAATAGTAAAGATACATCAAAAATATTAAAAGGATTCAAATTTAATTCTTTTTATTCAAATTCTTTACTACAAATGATTTTGAGATGGAACAGAGTTGAGATTTCTGTTTTTGTCAGTGAACTTTTCATATTTCTTTTCAAGAAAAGTTAACATTATACTTCATGATCATAAAAGGTTAAATGTTGACAAATCTAGAAATTTTGTGGGGTTTTTTTATACCACGAGATAATTTTCTTAGTGGATGATTATATATTTCTCATATCCAAACTTTTTAATGCAATGAGATCGCCAAGACTAATACAATACTCAGGTACATCACTACCGCAAACACTTTCTGATATATTATATAAAAATTACATTTAACTGGCTAACTCGAATTTCATTATTTGATCTACTGTCTTTGTTACATGGTATCAAACTAATTTTTAATTAATTTGAAGGTTGCTATTATTCTGTCTCCTATTTTTAGAGTTTTTATTTTGAGCCACATAAATTTAATCGCATAATGATTTGTGGTTAAATAAAAAATTGTTCAAAACTGTATTTAGAGAACATTAAAAATAAATGTTCTCTAAATACAGTTTTAAACAATTTCTTTCATATCTGTAGACAAAATTGTGGAATCTTTAGGATCAGCAAGAAATTAACTTTAGTTTACCTAAATAGATAGCGTTATCTAAACTAAAACTGTTTTTTCTCCAATTTATCAAATACAAAAATAACAATTAATCAAGCTAAAACAACAGAACCATTTCAGAAGGAAAATTACAAAAATCATTTTCAGTTCCCCTTTTTATAAAAGAAAGTCAAACAAAAATCTCGTATACCACAAAGTATGCCCCGAGGTTCCTACAAAAGTAAGTAAATTTAACGACAAAAACATTTACAAGACAATAAGAGTTAAAACTTTTAATAGCAAATAAATTTGTGTAAAACACCAATTGCTTCAATACTTACTGAAAGATTAGGAAAGAAACGGGATCGAGCAGATGGGAAAATGTTTTAATTTAGTTCTGAATTTTAAAAAAAAATGTTAAAAAAACAATTACAAAATGTTCTGGCAGTTATATGCAACATCCTGGTGAAGCAAAACTTGTTCAGTAAAGAAGGTAATTTTGAGTAAGAATTGCATTTATAGAAATCCCGAGATTTTCTAGCAAGTTGATAAGATAAAAAACTGAATACAAAGGAAACCGGGATCTTAAATTTTTATTTAAATTTCAAATGCATAAATGAAGATAGTTGTTTCAAAAATAATTTAACTAAATAAATTTAATGGAAAACATTTGCTGATCAAAGAAAACTGAAATTTAAAATTCAAGTATAAACTTTAACTTGTGATACTTTTCGGAAATGTACTTTAGCTCTAGTTATATAATCCAACATTTCTAGTTATATAGTTTCCGGAAATATGCCATAAACCAGAAGGTAGATTCACATAAATATGAAACCATATAAGAGCAAGCGGATTCATTTACTGTTGTTTACATGCTTTGCAGCTAAATCCAATGTGACGTAATATTTTCTCCAAAAGACGCTTACTTCTTACGTATTCATATAAAATATTATGTCTAGATCGGAAAGAGGGTAAACAATGTATTCAATATAGAAAATTAAAATATATATTGCATTGTGTCTACCTGGTTGAAAAATCTCATTTTAAAGCTCTATAAAAACATGATATTACATAAAATATATTCCATCGTAATATTGAGTTATCTTATAATATTTTCGTATGCATTGTTTGAATACCACATTCAATCTTGATTTTGAATAATATAAAATAGTGTATTTTTCTCGTAAACGTTATAAAAAATTTTTTTTCACATATACGTAAGATGAAATATAGTATACCTCAAATTTTATAAGTGATTTCTCTTTGCAGCGAAATTATATATTTTTCTCCTTCTTTTATAAACTAAGGTAATTTATGAAAGAATTCTTCCCAAATGAGGTTAAGAACTTCATTTAAATATATAGGAATATGGTTATATAAAGTCGACAAATATTTTTTAAATTATCAAACATTCATTTTGATGTATAAAATAAAATCAATCTATAAGTGAGATGATAAAAATAATTAATATTAATTTACGTAATATACTTTATATTAGTATTTGTAATAATTTCCAGTTCAATTATCTTAAAATATATATCAGGATGGACAATCATATTAAATAATTTCATTTACTCACAGTTAACACTCTATTGTAGCAAATATCATCTACAGGCTTCACTCAGAATATTTATTGAGAAGGGCGTTTTTCGCTTACATAAAATTAAGTAATTATTGATTCCTTTTAGTTCTGTAAACATAGTAGAATGTATTTGTAAGCACAGAAAAGTCTTTTTAACTCGCCTATGCACTTGATCCTTTCTAAGCACTTAAGGCAATAAATTTTTGTAAGACCTTCATTTGGTACTTTCATTAAGTTTAGAATACAATTCTTTATTGAAACACGGCTCATTTCCGTTTTAAATTTTCGGTTCGCTTCCGTGTAAACTTTTAAGGTTTTTTATTATACTGTTTTGACTTGGCTAATGGCTCGTTTAGTATCTTCTGTCAACTACATCACAAATTTTGAATATTTAATTTTGTATACTAGACTTTTACTCTTATTCATTCAAGCTTTTCAAATAACTTATTCAATTTCTAATCTACATACTTATAATTTAAATATATATTTTTATTTTAAAATAATATACGTGTATTGTTTTTCACGAAAAAATAATTCTTTTTATTCTTGTAAAACCATTAGGGTTACATTTTGTTTCCGTTAAAAGTAAAGATAATATTTTATAACTAAATGCAGTTTCAGAAAACAAAATATCTGACAAGTGTGTTCTGGTGAGAAAAAGATTCTATCTGGTAATCAAATAATACATATAAGATTTAAATAATGTAATCATTTATTCTTAAATTATATTATCATTCTTGTTAAATTAATTTCAGAACTATGGGATTAACAATTTTTAATTTTAAGAATAATTAATATTATTACCAGACAACTTTAAGGCTGTAAAGTTTGTTAGTTTACTATAATTAAGTAGCATAAAATATCTTAAGTAGCATTTTCATGCATATACATATATATACAAAAGTACGATACAATAAAAATATTTGCAATTGTAATAATAAGGATTCAGTCTATCTGAGTAGGGTATTAAAATTATTAACAAAATATACCAAATTCCATTAAAATTATATTAGTTTGATTAAAAGAAGTCTAAATTAATTTCTTAGCTTAGGAAAAATCAATTTTTAGTTGACATTTATTTTTAGAAATCGAAGGAATGATATTAGTTTATTTGGAATTTCATAAAACATGCGATAATTAAAGTTCTCAACAATCACACACACATTGGATGTTAAATCACACATTGGAAATTAAAATCTCTTGTAATCATCTCTATATTTTAAAGGGTAGAAATGAGATAAAATTCAATGCAAGCGAGGTAAAGCACATCCCTATTAAAAGCAGTTGATGCAAACTGAACTAATTTCAACTAACTGAAGATTTTGTTAAATATGCTTTGAAGCCAATTGTGTTTATAATAAACGAAAATATCTATCTCAGAATTCCTTGTCAAAGTCACTTCAATAAATGAATTCCATCAGAAATTTGCTACAATAAGCAAACGGACAATCAAAGATTTCAGTCTTTACACAGTCGGTATAGCTTTTATTATTTTCCTCATGTCATGATGAATTTAATGTAAGAACAATTTCTCAATCCGACCATTAGCCACAGAACAAATTAATAACTGTGGCATTAAACATACATAGATTGAAACGTACTTGTTTTTCAAGACAATTATAAAAACGTTAGACCGTGGATGTATGAAACAAAATATTTAATTATGATGGATTAATACCTTCTTATTTTGTGTATACTTCTTATATATCTAGAAACATTTTCGTACTATTCGAATGAGATGAAATATTTAAACAAGATAGTGGAATTATAAAACATACTTCCAGATTTGGTTTTTGTCTTAAAGAAAAATATTTTAATTTTACTTAAAAATCTTTATATTGCAGTATTTACAATTATAAATTAAATTTTTTTAAATAAAAATTAAGTTTTTAACAAATTAATTATTTTTAATTTAAATTAATTATTACAAGATAAACTCTTTACAAAAATTAAAATTTTGAATTTGTAATCTTTTCATGAGTTACATATATGTTCAATTATAGTATGGCATTATATAGTTAAAATAAAACTTTGATTTATTATTATTTATTTATTTTTGTTACGAATGGATTGTTTATAATTTAACATTTTTCATGGACAAACATTTTGAGAGTTATCTATTAGAATATTAAAATGAGTTTAAAAATTGCTACGTAAAAAAACCAAAACTGGGATATTGCGCTGGCATTTTTCAGTGTTTGAAAAATGTGGATGGATTTTTATCTAAACTTAAAAAATATGTGAGCTCTGCGAAAGGTATGACATCAAAATGTTCAAAGTCTGCAGAGAGCATCAAAGCAGAAATTTCAAAGTCGTCTTTTTTTTTCCCCAGGATGCAGCACTTTTGACAAAACTATTTTCTCTGAATAATGTTCAGCGTAATATATTGGATTGTGATCGAATAAATTAAGGTAACAAAAAAAATATTTATGCGAAAAATTATTAGAAACATCAATAGTGCGTGTGTGAGAAAGAGAGAGAGAGAGAACACATATTTCTTAAGAATTCTTCGTTTAAAGGAGAATGACTTTTAAAATTTGGAGTAGGAAATTCGCTTTCATATTTTTGTCATAGGATTTTAATGGATGGTTACTTGAAATCTGTCCGTTTTAATAATAAAAAGGTACTAGTTTTTTACTGCAACTAAATAAATAATTAAATATTGATGAACAAATTAAACTACAAAGTGAAAATGGCAAAAAATTGGTGAGAAATTTCTAGCTATCCAAATAAGAAAATCAAATAATTATTTTCCAAAAATCAAATGATTAACCCTTCCTTTATTATTAATTTTGTAGAAAAATAGCCATAATAATTTTACGATATCAAATCTAAGAACTTCGTGATATTAGGTTTAAAATTATTAAATAGCTTATTTTTCTATTCATTTCAAATTATTTATACAATTAATTTTCAAATTGTCATATATTTAGCTTTATCTTTATGTGAATGATTTGTTTAATTCATTTGTTTTTCTTGACAAACCATGTATTAAAAAATCTCGTGATTGTAAAATTATAGAAACATTTTTACTTTGGACAATGCTTAGTAACTGAAAAATGATGGGATAAATTCAAAACAACAGTCACTCTGACAAATAATTTTAATTTTTAGTTTATGGATTAGAAGGTATACTAAGAAGATATCATCGAATTTGATTATTTTACCAAACTAAATATACTGGTTGGCTAAAATAGTATTTAAATAATATCTGTATGTGAAAATGCACAAAAAATACTAAATATTTTATAAGAAAGCAAAAAGAAAAAAAATAGTACCCGACTAAAAACGACATAGATTTATGTCATTTTTAGAATGATATATAGAATAGATTTTATTTTTCATTCTATTCTAAATCAAATAACAACATTTGATGGAAACTTCATTACACAAACTCAACTTTCTTCTTAAATAGAGATTTTAAAAATCATTTTGACAAAGAAAATTTTGAATATTGTAAAGTTTAATAAAAAAGTTTTTAAGCAAACATGATAATATTGCTAAAGAACAATAAAAAAATATAGTAGGTTACACCAAATTTAGATGCAAATTTATCTATGGAATGTTAGACGAAATCATTATCTTCATAAAATCTTTGTAACCAAATCTTTAGAACTTTCTCCTAAATGAAAATAATATTCATTTTATATTGAAAATATCAATTTTTGTTTATCCTGCATAACGTGGAATTGAAATTAAAAGTAATAAAATTGAATTTAATATCCTCAATGAGGTAAAAAATGTTATGCAATTAAGCCTCTATTTTTTAACATTGATTTAAATACTGCGAATAATTAACTGATAGTTTTATATTTAATCTTAACAGATATTTGATAGTTTATAAACCAAATGCTAATGCACTTTTACTTGGTTCATATTTTTAAAACTTTGAATAAAACACACTTCAAAAACTAACGCAAAATTTTCCTTTGTCTAAATCAATTTCAATTGTTTGTATAAAATTTAATCTTGATCAAATTAATTAATATAATGATTTTAAATAATGAAATTTAAATAAGTATTCTATTTATTGTAACCTGTGATAGTACACATACTAAATGCTGTATTAGAATGATAATTCTCACTAATTCATATAAATCAAGAACATTAAATACAAAGCATCGAAAGTATTTAAAATTAAAGTTTAAGAAGCCACAAATCTAGACAAAACAAATGTAAGAAATGAAAATAAATCTCAAATACTATTTACTACACTTTTATATTACATTTTTTAAAAATAAACTTTCTTACCTCATAAAAGTTGTTCTTACTAACTACATACTATAAAAGTCACAGTTACTCTGATAAAATTTTTCGATTAAAATTGCTACCAAGTTAATACAGAAGTTATATAGGTTCTACACACAGATAATATGTTAGATCTCCAGGAGCAATCTGATTTTTATTGATTTGTTCTTTATTTATTTTTCTTTCAATCATATCGGATATATATCTTAGAATTTTATTGGAGCTTATGGTACTTCTGTGTGACCTCCAACAACATATATATAAATATATATATATGACCTATAGCAACTTATATATATAAAGAGAGAGAGAGAAATATTCTTAAATTTGTGTGCACTCAGCCGAATTTTTTTTTCTTTTTTTTTTCTTTTTGTAACTTAAATTTGTATTTTTTAAAAATATACCATTGAATTATGTTAAAATATCTTTATGTAATTATGTTTTTAGAATAGAAACAATTTTTTCTTATACAGTTTTACATTTTAATAATAAAAGATAAGTGGTTTGTAGAATTTTCCTTATAAATGAGTTTATGATACAAAGATGTAATACTTAAGTACAAAATTTATTTCGCATACATAGGTATGAGGTGATTTGTCTCTTAAGCAAATAAAAGGTCCAATTGAAATCCATGATTTTCGGGCCCGGAAAATAAAACACTTATATAAATTTCCTATCTAAAAAGTTCATTTAGAAAAAATAGAATATTTTTATTGGTAAGTCTAGTGAATACTACCTAAAAATTCTTTCCATTGTCTCTAACTTATTTGAATACGCTTTACTGTAAATATAAAATTCTGTTATAATTCTTCTATATGAACTAAAAATTCATTTTTTATAATTTATATTTTTATTGTAATATTTTAAACAAAAGAAATCACTGTTGTTGTGTGCCAGCCAGGCTGGCAATATGGGGTGCGCTGCTCCACTTTTCGAACTGAACCATATTTGGTGTGGAGTTCGAATTCCTCAGTACACTCATGCCATAGGTACCCGTTTATAGGGTAGGCAACCATTCACACTCTCACAAAGAAAGGACAAAGACAAGAAAGAGAGAGAGAAAGTACATCCATGCCCGAACCAGGATTCGAACCCAGGTCCCACCGATCTGTAGTCAGATACGCTAACCACTAGACTTAAATCTCTTATTTACTTATTTGTAAAATAAATGAGAGATTATCAATTATTGATATTAACTGGTAGTGATCAAAATATAAATCACATCAAATTTCAAAGCATAAGATTTGTAGATAATATTTAATTTTTATTATATGGCGGAATTAAAACACTCTCAAAAATATCTTGTTTTGAAATTTTTTTAGGTTGAATTTAAACTGATAATGTTAAGTTTTAAATAAAAAATCTTGTGAAATTTTCCCAAAATGCAATTTGCAAGATATGAAATATGTGTTTTTGAAAATAAGATAGAATTTACTGGAATATGAGAATGATTTTCGAAAATAAAGTTCGAGAGATAGATGCCATATATATATATATATA
>JAPDSC010067739.1:354897-378883 GCA_026290005.1 Latrodectus geometricus
ATATTTTTATACATGTATAAAAATATGTATGTTATATGTAATGATGTATGATATATCTGCTTATATCTGTATCAATATTAATCATTTAACATCACCTTTAAGGTAAATTATATCTATAAAACACAAAAAAATGAAAATTATTATAAATTTAGCTTGATAAAATATGGAAAATGACAGTAATTGATGAATTACAAAAAATGCTGTTGCCTCTATTACAAGAAAATACTTTTAAAAAATTTAGTGCAACTTTAAAATCAACATATTTTTAAAACGTCATTAATATTGAAAATTAAGGGAATAACATCAAAAATTTAATTGATATTTTAGATAAAATGTTTCATTCTTCATTGATGAAAATATTGCTGAGTTTTGTTTGAAAGAAAAGAGACAATAAAAGAGAAATACGATAAATAGAAAAAGAAACTAAATAATTGTTATTATTAGAATCCCTTAAGTAATGTTTCATAGATTTTAAATTCATCAAAAATTTCTTAGATATTTACAATAACGACTATAGAGTTCTTACATCATATTGTGGAATTTCTAAGTATTGGAAAGTCGTATTTAATGAATTATGGTTTTTATTATCTATCATTTGAAAAGGAAAGTAGACACTTTGCATTTTTATCACATTCTAGTAATTTTTAAAACAAAACTTAGCAAAAATAATTTCTTAAAATTAAGATTGTGATTAAATTCATTCTTATATAAAAACTTTAATTTTTTTAGTGAAATGCAGTTGAATCTTTTAGATCAGTAGTTCATGGGGTCAAAAAACATTTCGGGTTTGGATGTTTTCAGTAATTTGTTAGACACTTAGAGCTGTTGGTTCCAGTCCAATCAATTCTCATAAGCAAAATGTGACGGTAGAATGACAAATAAAGCAAACCTTAATACAAGCATTTAAAAAATTACACCAAAATATAATTTTAACTAAGCATAATAATTAAATCATTTATCTATAAAAGGGAATTTTCATTTGAAATATGGTTACTTTTCAATTCTAAAAACTAGTAATGATTACAAAAGATGTAGTTCCAGTTCCCTTAGTATTCTCCATTAGTATCTGATAGCCTTTAAAAGCTAAATTGAGGATTACTTTTAAGAACTATATATATATTTTTCTTATATTTCTGATCAATAAATAATCACAGATTTTATACCTTAATTATAAACTACTTTTAATAGTTGTTTTGATTTTTTTTTAAGTGACAATTATTTTTGCACAGTAATGTTATTATTCAAATAGATTCACGACAAAAATTAATTTCTTAAGGGTTTACAATATACAATATTATTTTCATGCACTCTTATTATAAAACAAGAATATTTTAATAAGAATTAATTCATAAGTAGTAGTTAAGAAACCTTCATAATTGCAATATTTCAGTACTTTAATATATGTTATGAAAAGCTTCCCTAACATTTCAAATAAATTTCCTTTTTAAAAATAATTTAATAATTCAGAGTTCTTAAAATAACCAAAATGAATTTATAAAAGGTAAAATTCATAACATTTCAAGTTAATTAACAAATGGAAAAAAAAATTAAATATTTTTAAAGAAAATTTACTTAAAAATATTTAAAAAAATCAAATATTTTCTAACGTAAATAATTTAAAATTTTCCATGATAAAAATGTACACATTTGTTTCATCGATACAGATAAATATTTCTTTTTTGCATAAAATCTTTCCAAATCAAATAAGTAGAATTTTTAAAAATATTTTAAAACATGAAATTAATTAAAAGAACTCATAAAGATAAATATAATTTTGAATCGCAAATTCTGAAGAAGAAAAAATTAACAATTACATAAATCTTTTTTTAAGCAAACTTATATGAGACTATTTAAAAATCAAATTGTTCTAACGTAAATAACTGAAATTTTCCAATGAAAGAAATTTTTCTTACGAACTTTAAATCAAAATTTTAAAAAGTATGAGACAGACTATTTTATTTATGAATAAGGTAAAAATTTAACATTTGAAATAAAAAACATTTAGGGATTAATTATGAGAAATGAATTTAAAATAAAATTCATAATTTTCCTGTTTTTTTCTTAACTATTTAGTGACATAAAAAGGAACTCCTTCTGATTTAAAAAAATTGAAATATTTTCATTGTAAAATGTTGATCTAAAATGCACAAAATCCCAGAAATTATAGTTCAGATAAAAATCTAAATTTATAGTTTACAATAAACTAAAATAGACCAGAACATGCAAATAGAATAAAAAGCGAATTCTATTTGGAACACTAAAAAAAATTTAACAACTAGTTCATGAACAACAATTTATGAATGATAACGAGAAAAAATGGTTGAGAATATTTTTTCTCAAGAATAAAAATTGCAAATGAAGTTACGAAAAATTCGGGTTAACCATGTTTTACACTGACGGTTCAAAATATTTTAAATAAAAATTCTAAAGTTTGCATAGAAAGCTAATGTCGCTTCCGTGTTTTTTAAAACAACATAAGAACAGAGTTGACTTGGCAAAAGTATATTTCTTTCTTTCTAAAATAGAATAATTTAATTTCGGACAAAAAGTTTCAATCATTTGTTAGAATAGATGTGTATTTTTTTTTAATCTACATAATAATAAAGCATTTTTTCTATATTTCAATCAAGAACATTTATGATATAGGAATAGATAAGATTTTTTTCACGCTAAACATATCAATAGAAATTGTTTTAAAAATTAGAAAATATGATCTAAATATTAGTCCGTAGAAAAAAAATTCATTACTTTTTCTGTCAATTACTGTAATCTTCAATATTTCGTTTAATATTGATTATAAAAGCTCGGATTTATGCTTGTTGGAAAAATCACATTTCGTACTAAAATATATCTTGCTGTTTCTTTTATTTATTCCATTCATTTATAAGGTACAGGGTGTTAAAAATGGAAGTCAACAAAGGGAAAATATGCAGTTCATTCATAGTTTTTCTTTGATAAAGGCGAAAGTACAAATTAGGCTGTAGAAAATCGAGACTATTATTGCTTGCAGGCCCGATACCGTAACAGCCAATCACGTGTAATTTTGATTTCACCGACTCCATTCAAGTATATTTGATATTAAGGTATACCTCGTACTCGCAAACAATGTTCTAGCTTATATATAAAAAAAATTC
This sequence comes from Latrodectus geometricus, assembly GCA_026290005.1. Classification (NCBI taxonomy): domain Eukaryota; kingdom Metazoa; phylum Arthropoda; class Arachnida; order Araneae; family Theridiidae; genus Latrodectus; species Latrodectus geometricus. The sequence continues at coordinate 358,032 of JAPDSC010067739.1, forward strand.
AGTACATACTACTTCCTATTTTTTTCAATTAGTCATAAAAAAGATTGTTTTCTTATATATTAAGATAAGGTAATGCTATTTAGTGGAAGCACTTATATATATTCATAAGTTCTACTTTTGCAAGACTATATTTGTTATTGTATGCTATATTTTTATAGAAATTTTTATAAGGGAATAAATGATAAACAATTCCTTTTAATAAAATTTTATTTTATTTACACACACATTTATATGCATTTGCGTACATATATATATATATATATATATATATATATATATATATATATATATATATATACAAAGAGAGAGAGAGAGTAGTAGTAGTTTCAATTTATGTATAATTTATCAAGTTTAAATTGAACTTTTCTTAATCAACAGTTATTAATATAAAATTTATGTTTGAAATGTTTTTACTAGAATTTTTAAACCTTTATTTAAAGTAAGAAAAGTTTGGTATTTGAAACAAAATTCGGAAATAAATTTACTTGGAATCAATCATTAACTCACTGATTTTACTAAAATTTGGTAGAACAGATAAAAATGTTTCATATTACTTTGGGAAGATTTAACATGAAGGAAAAAACGCGAATAAAATTTATTGCTCTCTTAATCTAAAAAATAAAAGTTGTGTAACATGTAAAGCATTTTAAAATATTCAAGATATCTGGCTGGGTGAATGTTGCTAAGTCATCTAAGTCGTCGTAATCAGGCTCAAAGTTTATGAGTTCGAGATCTGTGCATACGAAAGAATTATGGTTATTCAGAATTATGGTTCGTAATCTCATTATTCAGAATTATGGTTCGTAAAATAAATTATGGTTTTAATTTCCTTCAAAGTAAATAATATGCTTGGAGATTGATTGGAAGTCTTCTGCTTGGTCCTAGCTAGAAAATTTTCGAGGTCATGCTTTCGGTGTAACTCACTGGGTGTCTCTTGTACAAGTATTCATCAAATCTGACTTTTGTACTGATAAAATTTACATTAAAAGAAAATTTCTTGTGCTTCCATAAAAAGTAAACTTAATCCAAATGTGAGAAAGTTTTGTCATAATATTCAATTAATAAAAATAAAATTAATTAAAGTTAATTTTTTTAATTGGTTTCGCAGATTTATTTAATGGAAATCTATATTGTTCTACGTGAAAGAAACTCCTTTTTAACCATATATTATAGAATCAGAGTTCTAAAGGAATTCTATTAGGAATTGTTTTGAGATATACATGCATCAAAAACTGTTAAAATATTGCTCTTTTTGTGTGAAAAACGCTTACTTTAAAAAAGTATTTTTAAGAACGAACAAAAAGTATGGTATGCCAAAATTCTGTTCCAAGCACTTTAGTGAAACAGGTATACAGGAAAAATAATCAAAATATTGAAAAAAATCTCAAATTTAAGAAATAATAATTTTGTAAAAAAATATGTATTTTGCTTAATAATAACTAACCCTCAACACATTTTCAAGATCAAATTTAATTTTTTTAATTACTAAGATAGTCAAAAGAAGTAAATAAAAATTAAAAATTCATATCTTGTTCAAGCTTGCATTGAATGAAGTCCAGCAAGATGCTATTGAATCGGTAGACATAAAGATACAGTCATGTATAAGCCCCTTTGCATCAATAAAGTTTTTTGAGATTTTGTTTTGAAAAAGTATCTACATTTTATAGGAACTGTATTAATAATTTCAGGGATATTACTTAAATTTCTTTTAACGGATAAGACAAAATTAGCAATATCCTTCATCTCCTTCTAATAAGTCCTTACTAATTTCTATTTCGTAAAAACTAGTGGTTTGCATAGTTGCAAAAATGAGTAATTTTTGTTTTTCCAAATTTGTGCATAATGTATGCTAAAAATCAAGAAAAAAGTCTTTTTGAAATTGCATTTCAATGTGAATAAAAACATTTATTTTCTTATCATTTATCAAATCATGTTACCACAGTACAACTTTAAGCATGTATGAATTTCGTTTTACTTTAGTAATTTTTGAAAAGTATGGAATATAAGTGAGATAAATTTTAAATTGAATCACACACAGTAATAACTTTCACTTAAACATTTCTTTTCAAAACAATACTAGAAATACGTAATTCATGCATAAATCCCCATTTGAACCTTCAGCTTCTTCCCTAATGTCGCCTTGAATTAAATACTGCATTATATATTCTCATTATACACGTAGGACGTAAATCGTGGAACTGAATGTAAAGCTTTAGTTCGTGATTTTCAATAAATGCTTAAGATACACACACGTATCTTCTCCCAAAATTCAGTAGCATACTAATATGTGCTTTAATTATTTATGAAATTTCAGCCAATTCAATTCAATAAAGGCATGAACTTCTCTTATTAATTGAATGTAAAGCTTAAACAGAAAATTTAATGCATGCATAGTTAAGAACAGAATAATAAAAAAAAATTTAAATGTATACAGAATTATTAAAAAAAATTTGAATACTCAAAATTAGATTTAAATAATCCGTACAATAAAGCAGTTTAAAGGTAAAAAAATTGAAATATTTAGGAAATTAAATACTTAAAAATTGTAATATCTTAAACTAAAATTAACTAAGTCTTGATGTGGCCTAGTTGGTTAAGAAATCGTTCCCATTTTTGAAGATAGTGAGTCGAAACCGTGACTTAATGGAGATCTGTCGTGTTCACTACAGCTGTTTGGGTTTCGTTAACTAGGTAGAGTCTCAATGTTCTCCAAATGAAATAATACCTCTGGGGGTGGCAGGGAAGGTATAAAGGGGTTTTGTTTCTTACCTATAAATTATAAGGATTGCCACCTATCAGCTTCCACCTATCTTTAACAGTTAGGTGAAACCATTGCACACACTATATTTAATCATTATTAATGTTGAAATTGCTGAAATATTTCATTTAAAAAAATATGCTATTGAGATACAATATTTTTCAATTTTATAAATATTTTGATGAAAAGTATTTGTATTTATTATATACTCCCTTTAATATAAAATGATCATTTTTTTTTATTTTAGGCGAATCTTCTTTGGATAAGTTTAAAAGAAATACTTCTTTCAAAAGATCCTGCATTGTGGTCAGCAGTGAAGTAAGTTACTGTTTATTTTACTTTAGGATGGTGCATGGAATTCTAAAAGCTTTTTAAAATAGATTTTTTTAGGAAAAAATTCCTAACAAATAATGAGAATCTAAGAATTCTGTTTTACATATTAACCTCAATTTCAAAACTTTGTGGAAACTAAGCACTTTTTTTATGTTTTAACATTAATCTAAGAATTACTTACAATGCAAACTAAGAAACTCAAATAAATATTGTTTCTATTACTAGAGATTCTGAAAAGTATTTCAATTTTATATTTAAAGAGGCACGTTTTTCATTTTATTTCATATTAAAGATACTTCATAACTGTAATAATTATGATTCCCTTTAATATCCTACATAATCATTTCTGACCATCTACGTAAAAACAATTTTTTATAGGTTGTAAGAAGGAGGAAAGTATTCATAAAAGAATCTAATAGACATTCAATAAATGCATTAAATATACATTTAAAATAACAAACTTTCGGTCGTCAAGCAGAAAAATAACTTAAAACAGACGATGATCCTTATTAAAACAGATTTAATACAAATGGATTTATGCTGTACAAAATACCATGGAGATGCAATCTTAGTGTGTAATTTCAAGTTCAAAGAAATTACTTTTTGTGCATTGGAGTCTCTGCCCTACGACATACCGTTAAGAATGAATTGCCGCGATGTTTAAAAATATAAAAAAGTCTATGAAAAATAGAATAAGTGTTTTTATTAAAAAAAAGTTTAAAAATGAAGACGTATACTTTAGTTATTTCTAAATTATATACATGAAATATGATATTGCTGATTCATAACAAAACGTAATCAGATTAAGTTTTCATAATCAGTATTTTATAATTAAGTACTGCTTAAATATTCAGCATTCAATTACTAGGATAGAGGTTTATCACTATTGCTTAATGGCTTATTAAAGAACACGTTATTATTAAGCACGCATATTTAAATGGAACTAAAATGATCAGTAATGTCATTATAGCCTAGTGGTAGGGCAGCAACTCGGGTTCAATACCTGCTTAAAAACAATGAATGAACCCGATGTTGCACTTCTGAATTTTGCATGCCCGTCTGTTGAGTCTTGGAGATTTTCCGGTTTATCTTCCCCCGAATTTCTTCAATCAATTCTATTAATTATGAAGCATCCACGTGAAAGGCACATACTTAGTGACTGTTAGAATCACCTTACAGCATATTCTGGCTGTTAGTTTATCTATCCACTATTCCTTGTCAAAAAACTTCCTTCCTTCTTTTTCTAAAAAAGTGTATCGAAAATTGTTTTTCTTCTTCGTTTTCATCTTAGTAGGTTCTTTAACACACAAAATTTATTTTAATTATATTCTTTAAATTTTTGTCAGAAATTGAAACTGTGTTTAAAATATGTGTTCATCAACTTTTCTTTTCAAACAAAAGTTTGGTTATTTGCAACAAATCACATAAGAGAGAAATTTTAAGAATCCTTTTCCTTACTAGATCCATTTAAAATTAATTAAATTTATAATTCGTAATACTTGTATATTTTTATATATTTATTATATATATATATATATATATATATATATATATATATATATATATATATATATATGCCTTAACTTATAATCTTCAAAAAATTAGTGAAAAGCCTTAATGTTATATAAAAGTTATAAAATCTATAATTATAAGATCTTAATAAAACTTGAAATTTGCGATGTATATATCGTTTAATTTTGTTTGTCATAGTTTGTAATATGTTTTATTTTAGTTTTAAGTTGTGTTTCAGTCATATTTAACTTTGCCATTTAAGTCAAAAGTTTTGCAACAAATGCTTTTATTACATTAAGAAATTCATTCTATATTAGTGTTAGCATATAAATTAAACCAAAAATATATCTTATGTACATGTTGACCCAATGTTTGTCATTTATCCTCGATAATTGCATAATCATGATCAAAAGAAGTCTAATTAAGTAGAATAATAAGAATAATTTGTTTAAATTCAGTATATCTTGTATTTGTAAAAAAATAATGCCTTTTGGTATTGCTAAAGTATTATAAAAATACACTCTTGCGATAAATGATAATTAAATGAGTAATCTTGAAATTTTAATGCAAATTCCTTTATCCTAAATATTTGAACAATTTGTTTACTTTCAGTTAATACACTTGCAATTTATTTATTGGTTCTCTCTGTTGGTTGTTATACGTGTTGGCATATCTTTGTAACGTAGGAGATTTTAGTTTGCAGCAAGATTTTAAAATCTGTCTAGTTTTCAAAGTTTTTGTAATAATTAAGGATGTCAGATATGGTATCTTCATACAGAAGGTGCTTTGGGTTTTGCAATTTATATTTTTCGAATACTCATTGTGCCTTGCAGTACTCATTTACATATACAACTTTTTATCCTATAAATACTTAATTATCCGTCTATCAATTATACTTACACGTTTCATTACAAAATTTGTCACTATATTCTACCTTCAATTTTGTTTTTCAAGATGTAGCATTAATACATTTCAAAAAATCAAAAATTCGCAAATAGTGTAACACTGTAAGTTTAATAAATAATATATACAGATAATGTAATTCAGTAAGTTTTCACATTAGTGTTCATGCAACAGTTAATTAATAAGAATAATAAAAAAGAGAAACTTTTTATTCTTAAATAGTTTTTTATAATTATATAAAAAATTTTAGAATGAGGCAACTAATTTCTGATAAAAGATATTTTTTGGACATTAATTTAAAATCTGAAAGATCTACAAATTTAGGTAAAGTGCATTGCTCTAAATCAAGTTTTTGAATTATTCCAAGCAAAATGGCAACACGAAATAATATTTATGCATTAATATTTTATATAGAATTTAAGGAATAATGTTGTGAATAAGAATAGAATACTGAACATAACCATATACTTGTGGGCTATTAAATATACTTTTTTCTTTTTATACCATTCTAAGGACGAAATATACTTTAGATATTTATGAAGCTTTGCTTTTTTGAATGAGAATCGTAAAAAGAAATTGTTTCTTGGCCAAAGTGTGCCTCGTTTTTAATACACATTTCTTATTAAATTCAAGGCCCTAAATTCTTTCAGCAAAACCAAATAATTTACAAGTTATTAAAATAATCCCGAAAATAAAGCAAGATTTTTCCACAAAATGGAATACCAAACAATAGAAATTTGGTACAAATCTTCTTTTCTTAAGCTTTTCAAAAACGTATAAATTAAATGTTATGTTAAATTATACTTTTTTTCTTAAAATAACATAGTTTATATATGTTTATTTTTTATTTTGCTATATTTGTGAATAAATAAGATTGGAGTTTATGACTGCATCATATATTTGAAACTTAGCTTAAGACATATTCTGAAGAGAAAAAATTTGTTTATTTTTCTTTTAAAAAGATTCTTTAGATTACTATATTTTTGTGTGTTTTAGATCATATATCTAATTAATTAAAGTTTAACACTGTGTCATATCGCTAGATTTTCCCTTACAGAAAATAATTCCCCAATATAAAAGTTAGGCATAACTTAAATAGTATAAAAACATTTGATATTTGAGTAGATCAAGCAGAACATATAAGCAAACCCATGATAAAAACTGGAAAATATTGGGAATATATTAAAAACATTGAAAATTTAGATATTAAAAAGATATTAAAACATTTGGATACAACTGTTGCTTTATTTATGGTCATATATGTGATAATGCTTTACCGTAGAGTATAAGTTAAAAATATATTTATTGACTGTTTGATCAATGTTAATTCAAGGTCTCTTTTGATACTAGATACAGTTAAATGCTAGATAGTATTGATACATGGAATCAAAAAATGTTTATTGCTATTTCTGCATGAATACAAATTCTATTGCACATCTTTTTCAATATTTTATTAAAAAAAATTGTGTCGTGATTTTAAGTGAAAAAAGATAGATGGATAATAAAAATTAAACATAAAATAATGAAATGAAAAGAATTCCTTCAATTTTTCCATTTTTCTTAATATAAAATATTTTTTTAAGTAAAAAATACAGAGATTAAAGTGTATAGAGTTGAAAAGCGAAAGTATGAAAGAAAAGATAACTTTTTTATTCATGTAATATAAATTGTTAAAATTTGATTTATTAAAGGAATCTTGTGTGCTTTTCGGAATTTTTTGAGTTTTTATTATATAATATAATCGTAATGTTTATTTATTTTTCCAAAAAAACTTAAAAATTAAGGGCTATTATATTAATAGATTCAATTATTTCATCAAAGTTTGCCATAATTCTTTCTAAAGTAACATTCTTATATTTATTCCCATCTACAATGAATTTTTCAGAAATTGAATCTCCTTACTTATTTTGAATGTTTATCTCCTCTATAAAGAATCATATCTTAATTCTGGAAATTTCAGAATTTCAGATTGTTTTACGAGGGCACTGAATGCTCCCCTGTCAATTCATAAGAAAATATGTTTTAGAAACTTTCCATCTCTATGATAGAAAAAATGTCAACGCGTTATATTACTGCTTGACCCTGTATATTTAAGCAAAAACATGTGGGTTCAGCGTGACTTAATAGTAAGATCCCACACATTGGTGTAGAAAATTCCGAGTCCGTTACCGTCCACTATTGAACAATGGGAGATGCCCACCACGTTTCTGTTTACTGCTTGCACACCTGTCAGGGTGGGTATCTAATATTTTCCCAAGTTTTCTCCTTGCGATACGTTAGATGAGTACTGGAAATGAACAGGAATCGAATGCCACGCTTATGCGTCTGCTGAGCTTAGAAGTTTACCTGATTTCATCATTTACGACACATGAATCCAGATAATTATCTATGAAAATATCCTATTTCAGGCAATTTCGGGTGTGGATATTCAAAAGATAACAAGATTCCTAAATCATTAGTCAGTACGCTATGCGGTGTTAATACTGAAATATATTGTGAAAGAAAGTACAGATTAAGCTTTGAAAATATTTACTGTCCTAATTTAGGGATATAAAAGTCCAAGCTCCAAGGTTTCAGTAGCTTCAAGCCACTTCCCATTAAAATCAACAAAATAAAGCATTATTTATGGTTGGCTGTGATTGGAAGGGTGACCACATTCTCCCTCATTGTGTTGCGGGAGTTTCGTGAGTTGGGGACGTGTTCATGTTTATATGTGACATCCAAATTACTTCTGCTGGTTTGGCATGGATGTGGAGAAGAGAGTGACAGATCAGGTGTAAACTCGTCACCTAACGTAGCTCAAAATTAAAAGGCTTTTGCTGATAGGCAAGTGTTCCAAACCCCTTAAGTACAGTCCGGGGCTTGCTTGAACTACTATGTGTGTATGTTATAAAAGTCCTTCGTTCAGAAGTTTCAGGAAATCTCTAATTGATATATTTTATTTAGTAGGAAAAAATTTTATTTGAAAAATTGACGATTTAGCCAAAAGGATATGGACACCAAAATATAAATGTTTCATTTCTTATTATTTTTCTCATCTTAAAAATTTCTTCTAATCTATAAATGTGTTTTCACTTCTCTTTTTACATCTTTAATACATGTTTTAATAACGAATACTTTTGAATTTATAAAAAATAAAACAAGATTCTAATTCATTATTTTTTAAAATTATTATCGGTAATCCTTATACTATCACACTCTCACACACACAAAAGATTTTAATTTAAAGACCTCGATAACGGAAAAACAATGCATGCATATTTAAGATCTTAGATTAACGATAAGATAGATAAGGTTTCTTATATCAGTTAAAAGCATTTTGAGTCTGATATGAAGCACATTTCAATACAAAAAACCTTATTAACAAAATTAAGTTTTGTTGTCAATGTAAAGAAACAGCTGTTTGTCTCTGCCTTATTTAATTAATGATCCAAATCTACTAGCTATTTAGGCACCTTCTATTAAAAATTTTCTATTTAAAAAAAAAGATATATTTTAAAACTATAAGAGGATTTCCCAACGAGATCTTTATGGATATCTTGAAGATTCATGAAAGTAAAAATTAGTCTGTATACTGTACTTCAGGGGTATATTAGAAATACATCATAAATTATTTTTGAAAATTTTATTTTTTGGAAATGTAGTTATTGGATAACAATATTCGTTTCAATATGTATAAATACAAATTTGCCGAGGACAGAGTGATTTATCCATCTCAAGTTGAATACCATGACGCTCGTATTCGTATTTCAAAAGAATCATCGGAACTGAAATAGCCCATGGGTACTACATGGATAACCAATTAAATGTATCTTCGTTATTTAATTGGAATATATTTTCCGAATTAAGTTTTTGATACCAAATTATTTTCCATTTGCTTGACAGGACTTTCCGCGCACAACTAAGCCGCTCTGAATAAAAATTCACTTTTAGCATTAGTGCACTATAGCCTTAAATTGCAATGTAGTAAAAAATTACCAATTTCTTAACTATTAAATATTCTATCAAAACGTATTTGGGAATTGCTCTTTACACCGATATTAGTAATATATGTTTTCATAGCCATATATTACATAGATATTAGTAATATAAGTTTTTAAGATTAATGTATCTCTCTTGATACATCTCTCAGTCTATCAATATATATAGTTTTAAATATACATATAATATACCTCTAATAATTAAGTTATTATTCAATATTGTTACTTTTAAAAAAAGTAGACAATATTCTCAAAAATGTTTAGCATTTGATTTCCTTATATTACCAAAGAATCATTCCCTCTCAGAATATTTAATTTGTGAAAAAAGGTTCAGGTATCGGAATGTAAAATGCCTTAATGAAAGAATACACAATAAGAAACAATAGAATATAAAAAAAATTTATGGAAAGAATGTACCAAAAAAATAGGAATTTGGGTTATTTCAAACACCTTTCAAAATACGTTTCGTTCTAAAACGAAGTTTAAATCATTTCTTAAAAGCTCTTATTCCGTAAATAATGCCAGAGGATTGGAAACATCTTATATTTCATTGTAATTGTAAAAGATGGATATACATATGGCATTCATGAAAACATAATATTATAAGCATCAAGAGGTAACTGTTGTGAAAACTTACCCACCTTCAAAATGTACTGCGAAAGACAATATTGTATACAGCATCACATATTGGTGAAATTTCAGAAGATATTTAAATAATAATGTGCACAATTAAATCTAGAATTTTGAATCGCACCTTCTTATTCATTAACATGAATCTAATGATGAACTTGATGATAATTTATACTTCTTCATGTAGAATTCAGTTGCGAAAGCTAATTGCTTTCATTTTTAACTCTCTAATTCAATTCCGTTTGGAAATGGATTAACCTATGTCCATAAAACTAATTAAGTCAAAAATATTTTTGTAGTAAAGAGGGAAATATTCTTTATTTAAGTGTATGCAAAATATAAATTATAACGAAAACACAGGAATCTTATTAAAACTCGTGCAGTTTTATTTGCATTTTAAATGAATTGGATTTTCTCGTTTCCATTTTAACTCGAGAATATTTTTATACTTTGAGTGTTTGAGCTAGCTTTCTATTGTTGAAAAAGATAACATTAAAAAAGGTAATATTCAAATCTACACTTATTGCTGGAACTAATAAAAATGAAATATCAATACCAGTAATACATAAACTACTAACCATTAAAATTACACCATAATGAAGGAAAACAAATAAAAAAGATATTTATTGTATGTGAATAGAATGGCATAAAAAAATATGATTAAATTTTAAAGCAGTTTGAGGGTTTACAAGGGTATAAAATTAGTAGAAATAATTGCTGCCATGGGCTGCTAAAATGGTTCTTTCCTGGTCAGCCATGGAATCTAAGTGGACTCAGATGTCAGAAAAGGACAACTTATTTCATGTTACATAAAATCTTACCGCTCTACATAAATCTTAGTAGCTAGAAAGGAGGAGAAGCGAGCTGATGTCTCAGCAAATCAAGAGCAGAAGTTTTCAATATGTGAGACATTTGGAAGTATTTCAGATAAGGACAGTAATCAAACACCGTCAGGAAGGTAAGAAGACATGCATGCAGCATGCAATATTACATTATCTTGTTGAAGGATGTCATTTTATATGCCTCCAAAGTAGCACACTAAAATTGGCCTAATGATATCAAAAGTGTACAAATAAAATTTCTAATTAACGCATATTTGAACTGGCTACTTTTAATATCAAATCAAGTGCATAGACCCTATGACGATATAGACTATCTACCAATAAGTATTTGGATGACAATGCAAATGATGATATCAGCGGTCCTGAGGTACGTCACGGTCTCTGCCAGTATATACAGTGTAGGAAACAGCATCGACATTAGTCGCATGCAAGATGCCGCGCAGTTTGGAGCTCTCTGAATTCGAAAAAAGGTATAGTTATCGGGTATCACAAATGTGGCCGATCCTTAAGGGACATATCTAGCGATTTGATGTACCCAAAACCGACAGTGGTCTATGTGATCAAGAAGTGGAAGGTAAGCGGTAATTGTCAGAATGTGCCCTGAGTCGGCAAACCAAAGAAAATGGGAGATAGATACCGGCGAGTGTTTTCCAGGGAAATTCGAAAGAACAGCCCCCGACCGATGGCCTTCATTCGCGAGGAGGTTCTAAAGGCACCCGGGAGCATTGTTTCAATGAATACAATCCATAAGAAAGCACATCTGCTTATTTTTCATGCTCGTGCTGCTGCCCATAAGCCTTTGATCACAATGTATAACCGCGCTACACGGTTAATGTGGTGCAAAGCGCATCGAAATTGGACAGTAGATCAATGAAAACGGGTTCTTTGGAGTAACAAATCAAGGTTTACCCTTTACCATTCGGATGGCAGGGTCTGGCGTCTACCTGGAGAACGTCTCTTGCCAGAATGCATTGTACTAATAATCAAGTTCAGTGGAGATGGAATTATGGTTTGGTGGTGTTTCTCCTGGTATGGACTGGAACCCAGTCCCCATTCATGGTAAACTCAAGGCCGATACCTACTGATCTATTTTGGATGACAATGTGCTTCCTACGTTGTGGCAGCTTTACGGGATGGACCCCTGTTACTTTCAGAACAACAATGCCAGTTGTCATCTTTCAAGATTAGCCAAGGCTTGGTATGGTGCCAATGGAGTTCATCGAATAGATTAGCCTGCCCAGATTTAAACCCTATCGAGAACCTCTGAGACGAATTGGATCACAGAATTAAGGAGTGCACTACACTCCAAAATCAGTGATGGAACTTCTATGTCTTCTCCAAGCCAAATGAAGACAAAACCACTAGATACAAAGAGTTGTGGAAAGTATGCCCCGGCAGTTTCACGCTTTAATGGACTGTCCTTGAGGCTGTACCAACTATTGATTTTGAATAAAGTTAGTTTTTCTTTTCTAACACAGGTTTCCAAATATTTTTTGGAAGACAATGTAGAATGAAGCTAGGTGACAAGTGTTCTTCTTGGAGCCTCCAGACACGTGTATGACCATTGCAATGCTGACGCAGAACTGGGATTGTTTTTAAAACACGATATCATACCACTCATGTAGCCAGCTTTGTCGCAGGGTGTCAGAGTCACCATCTGCCTCTATACTACATTATCACGTTTAACCAAGGTAATAGTCAATGCTGTGACTCTTAAGGGGTGCACCAATCTTTTCCAAATGTACTCCAGAAAATGTCCAAATGTACAGTAAGAAGCTCATATCATGACTAACGGCCCTTGAGATGGTTGCTTGATTTCGCAAGCCTGAATTCACAGCATGCATTCCCTCTCGAGAGTTATTAACAGGAGGGCATTGAGAAATTGCATGTAATTTAGTACGTCCCTCAGAAATTATTGATTCTGGACTTGCATGAAGCTGGTTAGACTTTGATAAGTGTAGTGGCAATATAACGGAATGATTTATAAAACTATCTTGACAACTATAGACAACTATAAGCAACTATAACAACTCTTTAGACAACAATCTTGTCTATATCGAATTCTAACACTTGATGACAAGCATTTCTTCTGATCGGGGCATGACGCAATATTTTGTAAAAACTGCAAACTTACAAAAACATTTCTGAATGAGAAGTCCACTTCATAATTGATCTTTTATGCAATTGTTCAAATGCTATTTGTCCATCCGGCACCGTCACAATTCACTGAAATACGAATCATTTACATATTTCAACTTTTTCCTTTCACGCAATTTGGAATTCGCAAAATTACTGGCGTTGCAATATTAATGATCAACAATTAAATTGGAAAACCTAGATATCCCATCTTAGATAATAAGGGTATTTCAATTCACAATCAATATTGGTTTTCGTTTTAAAAGGAATTCCTTGTTTTAAGAGAAAAAGTGGAAGAAAATGTCCCTTTTCAAACAAATAGTTATGCCAAATTTTGGAATTGTAATAATATGTTAAAAATATGCCAAATCAAAAAATTTGGGATATGTTTAACAATTTGATTTGTTTTCGAATCATAAATTTTATCTTCTTCTTGGTTATGTTTGGTTTATCCAAGATTTAATTAGTACCAGCAATTTGTTACGTAGAACTAAAAATTCATTAACTAGTAATAATTGTGATTATTTTAAATTAATTTTAAACCTAACATAAAAATTTTGTTTAGTATTCATTTTCATCACATGGCCATATAAAAATCAATTTCAAGTTAAATATTTAAAATTTGTATCATGCATCAAGCTCAAATTGAAATTGAACTTTTCTTTCATTACAGTCTGTTTCCAAAATGCTTTTTTCATATTTAGGAAATTAAAATTTGAAATTAACAAAAATAATAAAATATAAATTTAAGTAAATACTTTTTTCCACTTTTTGTTCACATTTTAAGTAAGATCACTGAAATTAAATGTTTTAAGTAGAATATATGAAATGCATATGTATAAAAAGTCATGTTATTTTTCCTCAAAAAAGATTTTAGTGACGATAAAATCGTAATAAAATCTAAATATCTCACTTTTTATAACTTTCATTCCATTTATCAGAATGAACAAAAATAGTCAAATCTTCTAAGGAGAAAATTGACATTTTTTTACCACTTCAAAGGGTTTTCTATAATTAAAATATATTCATCAGGATTATTATTGCTATCCTTATTTCCTAAAAGTAGTGAAATAATGGCATTGTCATTATTTCACTACTTCAACGAATAATGGTAAAGTTTTCAAAAAAATTTTAAATTTCACTGTCAAAATTAGAGTTTAATTTTTATGATTAAATTTAAGCTAATGTATAAACAACAGAAATGGTAACTACTTAAAATTGTTTATTCAGTAGTCTACGTAATGTTATAAAATGTCCCTCATTTAAAATAACATGTATGTACAAATCATTAATATTAACAAATGAAATATCGAAATAATTTATTTAATAATCCTTGCCAAATTTAATTTATTTAATAATTATTGCCATAAAGTTTATAATTCTTCGCATCCACAGATTTTATGGAACATTAAAATTGTGACACAGAGATAATTATTGTGTGTAGCTATCAAACTGAGCCCATCTCCTTTACCGATAAATTCCTTTTAATGGTTCACAATTTCATTGATACCACATTTTCATTTATAATTAATGTAAGAAGGTAAGAGAAACAAAGAATATAATTAACTAAGGCAATATTTCTTAAGAAAGAACATTACCACCGGCAATGTAGTATACTCTGAGACAGGTATTTAATATGGAACTGCTTTTCCATTATTTTTTTTAATTACACATCTACACGGGAACTATCATTCTCTAAATTACGAAGGGATCATTAAACCGACAATAGAGTTTTAGTAAATGATTAAGTCAACAGTTAATTAAGCAACTGATAAATCAATTAAAAATGTCAAAGATAATGCATATGAAAGTTAGAGTTAACGATTATACTTCGAATATTAGCCAGAGATACTGGGAATAGATATATTTTGGCATATATTTGACTTTCTTTTGAACTCGAAAGCCAATTAAGTAAGACCTAAATATTTGAAAAACATCCATGTTCGAAATTTTAATTGAACCCTTGAACTGTTGAACAAAAGGTCAAAGAGCTAATTAACCATTTGGCTGTCAACTTGGGCTCTCTCTTTACAACAATGTATACAAAAATATTATCTCTTCTTTCCTAATATTTTTTCTTCATTTGAATAATAATTTACATTGTGCTATAAAGATTTATAAATAGAGTGAAATATCATCTCAAAATATGTGTAAATTTTATACAAAGAATAACAAGAAAATTGAAGAGTTTTAAAATAGAAAAGTAAATCAGTAAAGTACATCAGCAGAAGTAATTAAAATGACGCACTTGAATTATGAAAAGGTCAGATTCATTGTTTAGAAAAATTACAGCAAACTTGATTCATATTTGAAAGAATAAGCTCCTATATACTTCGAATTCAATCTCCAATAATTTAAAATACTTTCTTAAGAAACTTATAAACACAGATAAAAATCATTAGAGTTAATGATTAATCAGCCCAGACGAGTGTAAAACAGAGAACAATCTTTGTTAAGGCAAAATAATATTTTTGTTTACATTGTTGTAAAGAGAGATTAATTCTCAGTTTTATTTGTCTCGGTTTTATTCATTCAAATCTTATTTCTGCAAAGATTTTCGAATGACAAAAAGAAAATTAAACCAGATGACACGTCCAACATTTTCAAAAGACGTAAAACTTGTGATTTTAAGATCAGAATTTTTCATAATATTTCAAACTTAAATTTTTTGAAAGACATAATACATTTCGAAGTATTTTTTAATTATTCTTAAATATGAATCACGTAGAACTTTCGTTATTTTATGCATCAAATGGGAGTAATGAAAGCTATACTATACATTAATGGCAGTAGTATGACTTGACATATATATATATATATATATATATATATATATATATATATATATATAGTTAACAGTGATACTTACAATGTGTTTAAGTGAAACATTTTATGGAAGATTTTTATATATACCTTCCTGATACAGTCTTATTTCCTGTTAATGTTCCCTGCTGAAATAGTCACATCACGTTCTCCAGAGGTCTTACAAAAAGAAAGAATCTGATCAATTGTTGCAGAGGCACTGGCTCGTCACCATACGCGTCCTTAGGTTAATTAAGTACGGCATCGTTCTGAAGTAGCAAGGGCAATTATACCTTCACATCCCATCCAATCTCTGTCTGACTCAATACCTTGGTGTACAAGCGTTATCATAGAGTTTTTTGTTTTAAGTACTGATTTCTCAGGATATATGCGTACAAATTTCTTGAAACTGTATTTACTTGTTATTTCCTTTAAAATTTATTTATCAAATAAGTATCATTTTATCATTTGCATCTCTGCCTGATGTACCACTTTTAATGCTGTGATTAGAATATCATAGTATATATTTGAAAACAAGTAAAATTTATTTATGTATCAATACCATTATCTCTATCTATTAAAATATGGAATATTTTTTTTTATTTTGAAATTTAAATAAAATATTTAGGTGAGTATTCCAAAAAACAGAATTTTTTGGAAAAAGAATGTAATTTCACATTTAGTATAGACATTTTTATATTTTAAACTTAGATAATGCAATATATAGCAAGTAATAACGCTTTGTATGCCCTCCAAAAATATATCAAGATAAAAAATCTGCACTCTTATTTTAATTTAATAGGAACAATATTGCGAACAAGCAGAGTCTACCTGAAGAAATATCTTCTGTACAAGACTTAACTTCTCAAGATAACAATGAAATTATTCAGGAAATCTTCATTGAAGCCGTTGGTTTTATAGCAGCGAAATATGGTAAGCAAAATTGCATTTCAATAAATTAAAATTATTACCTAAATATTAAAATTTATCAAAATTAAATCAAATAATAAATTTATATATAATTTATGATAACCGGAATAAATGATAATCATATATTAGGTTGGGGGAAAAAATCCATTATTTTTACGTGAACTTTTGCAACTTCTTTCAGATTCGCTTTGTAAAAAGGTTTAAAACAGTTTTCATGTAGATTTTTAGGTCTTGTGCGAAGCTACGAATGCTGACATGCTGTCAAGTTTGATAATTTTTGATATTTTATAGACATTCTCGACGATGTTGTATCCATACGAGGTGCATCTTTAGCATCCAAATACCCAAACGGAATCGACGAAACCAAAATTGTGCGTAACTGGTTGTTACAGTCATATAGAGGACGATAAACACTTTTCACAATTTTAGCCACCTGGTTAGCATTTTCGCCATTATAAAAGAAAAACTAAAATGTATCGAATTTTCTGTTTGTTGTCTTCTATTTTTAAAACCTTGTACTCATAACTGAATTAATCAAACAAAAAACCGCAAGAGAATATTTTAGTGTCAAATGTCACCTTTCCAATGAGCATAAATTTGAAATTGTTTGATAGATATCTCACGAGATAGCGATCACTACAGACGTCTACCGAAAAAATAATGGATAACTTTTTCCCCAAACTAATATTTTGATGAATGGAATAAATTATGCATTTTAATATTATATTTATTTATTATTATCAATAACTAGCAATTAAATTTGGTTTTGTTGTGATTAATTAAATTATTTATTGAAATTTCAATCCCTGTGTGTCTCATAATGTTTGACGAAAGATGGAAGTGTTTCATAATGAACATAAAGAGCATTTAATATATTAATTCATCTATAGTGAATTGCACTCAAATTTATTAAAAAAATATTTATTTTTATTGCAAGCAAATTCTTTAAAATAAAAAAAGAGAATTTTGACTCTGTATAAAACTCTTTAAAAGGGTATATTGTAGTATAATTTAATAAATAATATACTTACAGAGAGAACTTAATTATTTTTAATATTTAATTGCTTTACGCAAACGATAAGAAAATTTCAAATAACGACTGCTTTCAAAAAAATAGTCACAAAGGTAATAGAAGAAAAAGCAAGTATATAAGTCTATCCAATTTTGGATAATTAATCTTCATTTCGTTGTGATTTGGATAAAAACCGATGAAACCCATTTCATGATTATCAAAATCTATATATATTATCACACTGTTTTATTAATGCTGTTTTGAATAGACGGATTTCTTAAAAATTAGAAAATACAATAAAAGTTTAAAAAAAAAAAAAAAAAAAAAAAAAAAAAAAAAAAAACTTTATCCTAGGATTTAATGAGTTCCGAGTCATTACCATTGTTGCTTTTGTGACAATGATGGTGTTGAATTCAAAGCTTGAATTGATAGTTACACTGACTTTAACAGTTCAACAGGACCGATATCGCATATGACATTTTCCCCGAATCGGAATGCGAGTATCAGACCTATATCGGCAGACGACATTCACAATTTGACGGCAGTTAGCCTTATTAGGACCGATACTTGTTTCCGATAACACTAAAGTTCAAATTTTTGATGTCGTTTGCCGATACGGAACTGATATCGTTTCGAAATCAACATGCCAATGCCGACTCGTACTCGACACTGCCGATATTGGCCCGTCCGGATGCCGATAGGCTTGTGTTTGCTGGGTAGAACTAAGAATATAAGGGACAGAAAAATTTGTATTTGAATTTAGACTATACATTTCTACAACCAATTATTTAATTTCTTACACATTATCATACGAAAATTAATTTTAAAAAAATGTCTCAATCAGAAATATCAATAAGCTTGGGAATATTTCTTGAAAAAAATACATAATTTATTTGATCATTTGTGAGTGTGGAGATCAATTAAATCTTTAGTAAATAAAGAAAAATGAATCAAGATATTTATGGGGAAACATACTTAAGGCAAAGTTAGGTTTTTTTTATTATATTTAAAAACATAACAATCATGCATTATTATGGCTAGATTTAGCCGTTATTTATTATCTATAAATGGAGTTTATGAGAAATAATTCCATCAATTTTCACCTAAGTCTCAAGTTTATCAAATGCTCTACATCTGCGCCGTATTAAGGAACTTTAATCTGAAAGAAAGAGCAACATAAAAGCAACTATGAAACATGACAAAAGGAATTAAATTTTCTTTTATGAGTTTCAAAAAGGTATGAAATAAGGCATTGTCAAACGATAAATTATTAATCTTTGATTCCAGCAAGATCTCTAAATCTAATCCCAAGGTCTAAATTTTCATATTTTTTAAATATTTTATGACATCTAAGCTTTTAACCATGTTTATAAATGTGTTTATTTATAAACATGGTTAAAAGCTTAGATCTCCTTGTGTTTATAAATGTCATAAATTTTGTAAAAATCTAAAATCAATAATACACATTCCAAAGAAACTGTCACTGAAATGAGCATCAAATCAAAAACTACATAAAAGACTCGAAACCACCAAATGAAAAATCTTCGTACTTGATCGAAAAATATGCGTGTCTATGTTAAAAATAAAAAAATTAGATGAATTTGTCAAACGATTTTTTCAAAGGGGAAAAACATGTTTGCTCTCTTGGGAAAAGTATGTCATTGAATATTATTTCACTCATCAAAATTTAATCTAATTATAAATAATAATAGTTAATGAAACCAATTATCATAAATTATTAATTTACATTGATAATATTATCAAAAACTTATTATTATCAATAACCGATGGTTTTCATTAAGAATTATTAATGATAACCTGTTAACCTTCAGTCATATTATATTGAGGACAGATTTCGAATTCACAAAAGTCATAAATTCCTATAACATGCTTATTTATATAATTTCAAACATTTTGTTGTATGAATAATTTTTAGTAAAGTATAAATAAATATTTTTTAGCGTCTCAGTCGATTTCTTTACAAATGAAGTATTTTGTTTTGTGTCCGTTTAATGTGATGACCTAAATCTGTTAGATCTATTACAAATCAAGGGATGTCAACTGATCCACTATTTATTTTCAAGATTTAATTTTCTAAGTGATTCTCTTTTCACTCTACATTGCATTCATCATTTTTCTCTCATTCTATGGTTAATACACGATGCTGTTGATCTTTGAATATCTGTATATTTCTAATCCTTGACTTGTTTGCATACCGAATATGTATATTTTCTACGTACCTAGTCTATTTGTGAAGTTTCAAATTATTCAAAACAAATTTTAGTAAACTGGTTTTCTTTTTCTGTTATAACTATCATGAGATAGCATTATCAACAAAAAGTAAGTAATCTTCTTAAGCTTCTTAAGGAAACTTGGTCCATACTTGTGAGGTATACAGTGAGTAATCCCCTAAACATAATAATTATTTTTTATTAAGTTACTAAAAGAAGAAATTAACATTTATGATACCTAATGAATTCTAGGTAAAGAATTCCTTCCTGCCCTAGCAGTATTTACCATTAAAAATGTATTGTTGAATATGAGGTTCACTGTTAAGCATTTTTAAAATACTTTCAAATCAAAATTTAATAATAATGTTGTTATTTCCATGCTCTTTGTTATCATTTTATCATTTTAGTTAATAATTTTTAACAATATTTACTTTTTTATAAAAACTACACATGTGTAAATTTACATAATATTTTTCATGAAATACATACAGTTATAATTATATAATTTTTAGAAAATATCTACAAAAAATTAAAAGTATAAATAATAAGTGTATTTTTAAAGTATTTTTGTTAATCAAAAAAAAAATCTCAACGAAGAAATGAAATCACTTCTAAAAATGTTCTTACAATTTATTTTTAAAATATTTTTATTTCTCACTGATGATGATTTTCACCAGTTGTATACTTATATTGGCTTGAAGCTACATGTATATATATATCATCTTTAAATTAATATATATATATATATATATATATATATATATATATATATATATATATATT
>JAPDSC010067739.1:389496-424458 GCA_026290005.1 Latrodectus geometricus
ACATACATACATACATACATATATATATATATATATATATATTGACACTTTAATTAAAAGTAGTAAAAAGTTGTTTTCTAACAGAAAATTCTAGTCGAAATGGATATTGCGAGTCATCTTTTAAAGCAAAAGAAAAAAGTTTATACGAAGAAAGTTAGCCTAAACTTAAAAAAAAAAAGTCGATAAAAAGTGAAATTCGCAGATTGAATTAAGTAAACCAATGTGTAAAAGTTAAATACACATACAAAAACTTAAATCAGTTTGCCAAGTTCGTCACACGTGCATTTGGCGCATTTGAACAATACATTAGAAAACATACAAGGAGTTGAGATGTCTCTATGGATAATCAATTTATGTGCTTTTCGATTTTTACTAAGTAGTCTCTGTTTGAAGAGGAAAAAGTTTAGAATCTAAAATATTCCTTACTTAGTAAAATACTGTTTCGCAGGCTGCTTAACTGTATTTTAGATTTAATTCTTTTGTCGGGTACACAATTAGCAGACGTGAAATATTTACGAATTGAAAAAAATATTTGCGTATTGCTGTCCTTTTTCACGTCTCATTCTTTAAATACATGCATATCATACAAAATTTAGCCTTTAATCTAGTTTTTACTATTATGGTATTGTTTGTTTTTCATTGCTTTTGAGATGAACAAAAACAGAAAGAATGAATTTAAAATTCCCGCAAAAATCAAGAAACTTTTAAGTATATTTGTATTTTACTATAATGTTTGACTCAAAACAAATCCAGAAATTAAACTTTTTCAATTTTGTAAAATCTTTTTTAAAATAGCCTTTATTTTGTAAACTTTATATAAAAATTAATAGTAAAAAGTTTACTGTGTTTGGTTTTAAGAAACATAATATTTTTTTCATTTAAGTGATCAAAGTCTACAGAAATTCAAAATTAGAGGAAAGAAAAGACAAAACTGAACAGATGGCTAGATGGTTAATTGTTTTGTGACATTGCTTGAAGCATTTTTGTATTTTAGTAATTTTAATCTGCTTTGAGAAAATTAAATCCTCTTTTTTTTAAGTTCATAAAATTCATAAGTATTCGTTATTTATTTAACTACTATGTGTTAGAATTTATTTTTTAAAATTTCACTAAACTTAAATTTTGATTAGTAAAAATAAATTTATGAAGCAAATAAGATAAATTTATAAAACAAATCTGATAAATTTATAAATCAAAAAAGATAAATTTGCCCATATCTGTCCCAAATTAATATAGTTAACAGATAGTTTTACCTATCATAAATACATTGATTTTTTTTTAATGAATCCTCATGCAAACATCCCGTAAACTTTCTTCAAAAACGAAATTAATTTCCTCTATGATAGTTTTTACTTTTTAATATTTTATAGTATTTTTTTTTTTTTTTTTTTTAAAAAAAGAAAAATTTATAGCTAACATTGCATATTCAAGCATTCGAATAATGGGTATTCAAGGTCGATAGTAAAAACTTATAAGATAAGCAATCAAAAGAATTTTATACAAAATAATTTACATAAAATACATTTATATGTGAGTGTAGGTGTTTCCTTTTTTTGATGTCACATTTTCGTAGTACTCTAGTATGTGTTATTATTTAATAGAAAAACATTTACTGGAAAAGTTTATTTCATTCCATTTTAAATGCGTTAAAAATCATACTATCAACTCATAAATTGAAGTTCATTTTGACTCCATAACGCCAATAAATCACTTACCTAATTATGTAAATTATATTTCCATTAAAATATATTTTCAATATTTTTATATTAATCGGTTCTAGTTGTAGATAATTACATCGAATTTTACTTCATTTCGAAATCCAAAACAAATTTTAATCACAAACCTCAAATGTCATTCTATATTATTATTAGTTTATTTTTAATTATAAATTTATTTTTAATTTTAAAAATGTCTGTATCATTTAAATATAGATAATGAAATGCCTTGAGTTATTAATGATGAAATTCATATTAAGAAAACTAAGTTGTTAGGGTTCAATCATCTTTTTTAAAATTCTGTAATTCTTAGAGTTAACATATATATTAAGAGCGAAGTTGGATTCTGTAATGTTGCATAATATATTTTCTTACGGATTTCACGTCAATATTAAATAATTTATATAGCTAAAACGTGTATAAATTAACCAGCAATTTCATTCGAAATTTTTAAGAAAAGCTTTAAATTCACATTTAAAAATAACTTTTAATCCGGTTTTAGACATTACTGTGTTTCATAATTTAATTCTTATTAATAATACAATTGTAATCAAATGAAGAAAATTTAAAAATGCATTATACTAGCATATAGATGCATTTGTTTCAGAATAAAGTTAATTCTTCCAACAATTTTAAATTAAAAATGGTCTTAAAAATTTGGTAGAGTCTATTTTTAATGTATTATATTAATAATATGTTATTTACTTTATTAGTTATAGCAAAATGGTGAAAATAGTTTTATCTGTTTCAGAGTAGAGAAAAAACAGGTTTATCTTGCACCAGCGGTTCCAATTCAGTGGTCGATCTGAGTTCCGCAAGAGATTTGATATGAATTCCCCTAGATTCAACAGTAATTTTATAGTTTTTCGATTAAAATAATATGCCTCAAAACAGCATAGTAATTTAATCAATTTCTTCGAAATGAGAGGTCTAAGGTTTATTCCTAGCTACTTTTGAACAATTACGCTTCTGGATTCTGCATAATGTTTATCGAGGTAGGTGCTTAAGAATTTTCCTGGTTTTCGCCTTTGAAACACCTGAATATGGCCAATTGTCTATGAAAATTCTTCCTCGAAGGTAAGTCGGGTTGTTCAAATGCCTTACAAATACCATAAGCTATTATGGTATCCGCGACTTGGTGTTAAATTAAGATATTATTCCCATCCATTGTTGTTAATGGAATATGATTTTGGCATTGTGTAATAAACTGTTTAATGGCTTAAGACTATTGTAAGGCATTTTAATTTTTACCGGGAAATTTTTCATGGATGATGGCCCGTATTCAAGTGTCGAAAGAAAGGAAACATGAAAAAATCCAAGATGTGCAAATAGAAGCCCATCATGCTACTCTCATTGTTTAATATGGTCTGAGATGTAACTCTAGACTATTTGCTTTAAAGAGCACTACCTTATTACTAAGCTGCAGTGAGCCTGGAGGGATATAGATGTCACGTTACCATTTTCTACATTCACTAAGGTACAGGGGGATATGGGTGTTACGTTACCACCTTTTACATTCAGATGTCTGCGTGCGAATATTTATTTTTAATTCTTTATCTTTGTGACTTGTGAATACGGCCCATTATCGATGAAATGTCTTCATGGAAGTTAATACGTTACTGATGAAAAAATACAAGTCTTCGGGAATTATTCACCAATCGGTTCCAAATTAAGATAGTCTGGGATCACCATGTCCAGTGGTAGAACTGTGCTTTACTTAACAAAAGCTACATATTCGATACTATGGAATGAAAAACAAAAGGTAGGTGAAACTTTCCTGGTTTCTGCAAGCAAACCTGTTATTGTGTATGGTTTGGAATTTTCCCACTTTTTGAGATAAAAAAAATTGCGTTAAAAGAAAAATTGACGTTCAATGCAAAATACCGTGGGTAATAAATGCCATAATACCACTCTGGCTACTAGGGTTACAGTAGTCATATTATTTTATGTTTCGAAACACGATTTCATATTACTAATTATTTTTGTAGTCATATGCTAAATGTATTTTTAAATCAAATGCAACATCTGCGTATGATAATTATTTTTATAAATGTTTAAAAATAATTATTATGATAAATATATAGTATAATAATGTAATAAATAAATGATATATATATATATATATATATATATATATATATATATATATGTATTTTCTATTCAAATATAAGTGTTTAAACCTCTTCTAATAAATAATAAAACAAAATATTTCAAGAAATTAATGTAAAAATGAAAATATTGTGTCTGCGTAAGAAAATATTTTCATTTTAAAAGAAGATTTTACTTTCTAATATTAAGAATAATCTAATACTTAAAACAATACAAAGTGTTGATATCCAGTTTAAATGGAAGACCTCACTGGTAATACTTATCATATTATGAGTCTTATCATTATTTCTCCCTAACCGACATTTATGAAAAGCAACATCAAAACAAAATCTTCATACTCTGTTCAAATGGTATGACTTTTATGTAATAGCGACCTTTTATTCAGTGGGTATCACATGGAAATATTAGAGATATTTCTTTTTTATAAATATTAAAAATACTATATGTATTAAAATTGTTTCTAATAATTTTTAATGTAAGTATAAGGTGTTTGATAATTGATTATGAATCCACTTATTGATTATGAATCCACTTATTGACCATTTTGTGTGTGCATTTTACTACCGTTTTCTTTACGTAAGAAAAGTATAGTGAAGAAAAGTATAGTGACTCCCGATTTAAGAACTAGGGTTCAAAATGAAGGCATACAAATTTTCATCATATGATTTTGAGTTTTTAAGGAAACCCAGTCATTTTTTGAAATCTAAATAAATACTTGTAAACTTCGTTGATATCCTCTTATATAATATTAAAAATATAAAGAAATATCATATAATCACATATTATTCTCTTTAAATAAAGTTGCAAATTAAGAATACATTGCTTTGTGATATTGTTGGAAACAAAACAGAAATTCAGAAAAATGTTGAGTCACGTAACTAATTTACAAGGAGCACATGAATAACTCTGATACAAAAGGCCAAAATCTTATCTCATTTCATAAAAATGAACTTGTAGGCATAAGAAGCTCTGTTTTGCAGAAAAATGTCCTTGATGAAATCACGCAATCCAATTTTTTAGAATGACTGATTAAGTCACTTCTCGTAATGTTGAATTGTTATTATATTTTTAAGATTGATAGGTGAAAAAATATAGTATTCTATGAGACTTTTCAACATTCTTCAAAACTGATCTCACAATAAGTGTGGATTAATTGATTTGTTGCTCGACAGTCTGTTTTTGGACTTGAGAATTAATGAGATCCGGTCTTATAATTTCAAGTGGATTCCATTCCCCTACTTTCAAAAATCTATCTTCGAAAATGAATCGAAATCAATCTACTTTCGAAAAGTTATGCAATCCCATAAATTATTGAACTAGGTCCAAAAGCATTAACTATCCTTTTTACACTATATTTCTGGGAATAGATATTTCTATGCCTATAAATAATAGTTGACAAATCTATAGGCATAAAAAATGTTGGAATTCAAAACTATGATAATGCACTTAATATGTCATCGGAAAAGTTACTTTTCTAGGTGCAATCAAAGCAAGTTTCTTCCCAGCATACGTTCACTGCAAGTTCTACTATTTAAATGGAATTATTGTTCCTTTTCTCAAAATAAAGCTGAGGTACATAATGTTTCAGATAATTTTTACGACAATTGTATTTTTCTTAAACAGTCTAAAATAAAAAAGATCTTTTTAATGAAATAAAAAGTTCTGAATAGGAATGTGAATGGAGCAAAATAATTTTAGAGCTCTGTAAGAAAACGTGTAAAAAGAGTCAAATGCATATCAGCAATTTTGCCAAACTTTTCCTTGCTTTGCAGGGAATTTTTAGTATGTCTTATTAACGAATTCTGGAATTTTTTGAAAAGTATCCCAATGCAAAGGAATTACTAGATCGCAGTGCTGAATTTTATTGTTTCGTTTCATTTTATCTTGTAACTTTAAATTAACTTTTAAAAGGTGGAACAATTGAAATGCATGAGAGAGCAATAGATGTTTCATAAGAGAGTAGTCACATGACAAAGAATAAATCATAAATTTACTTTAATGTAAGTTGGTAAATGTTGATAATACTCAAACTATTTATGAACACTCATTAGACTATAAAGAGATATATCAACTTTCCCAAAATAGTGCATCGTGAAGTTTTGGCACTTTCCTTTCTTGAGACGCTTTTAATGAGCTAAAAATCATACATTTTTCAATTATCTAGAAATAATAGAACTTCTGCTAAATAATTATAATTGACTTGTTTGAAAGCAATTCATGTAATATTATGAATATAATACGATGAACTATGTATCCAATAAATGAAAAGAGAGAGAGAGATGAAATGCAATGATATTAATAGTAAATCTCAATTAGTAAATCCATTAAGACTCACCTGATTCTACTTCTGCTAATTGATAAATTCTCAACATTTTTTTTCAAGTATTCATTCACACACCTTTCCGCATTTCAGGAATTTTATTTTTGGTATCTTGCGAACGCAAACGTTATGGAACATACGAAAAATAAAAATTGCTTCTTCCACGTGTCTCATAAAGCTTAATAGATATCTCATGACAGCGTAACACTGGAACGTAAAAAAAAAAATAAAACAATAGCTCCAAAACCATTTCCATTAAAATAAAAAAATTTCTGTGGAAGAAATCATCGAAAAATTTTGCAAATATAATCGAATAATTTGAAATTCCTTAAAAACAAAAATAATTAATGTAAGCTTAAATTAATATATATTTTTGACATTAACTTTTTTATATTAGGTTCTTAATTTCATTCTTGAATATTTCATATTTTCAAGAAATACTTTTAACAAATACATTTCCTTACATACCGGAAATTTAGGAATTTAAAGACATATTCATCTAAGTAATATTTATGGCTTTACTTTTTGTTGTTATTACATGTATTTAGTTATAATTTTATAAGTTCTCTTGTCCTTTGACATAAAATGTTAAGATTTGTAAGTATGTTCGAAAATTTCAGTGCTTTAATTTGTATAAATAATGTTAACTATGATTAAAAAACATCAATAGAAAAACTTTTACACCACTAATTATTTCCCTTTTTTTAAAAAAGTTCATTTATCTTGTTTCAATATTAACTTCAATGGAAACGTGATTTTAAGTTAATTTGGTGTACATTGATAATCTTCACAGTACTAACATTTATAGAAATAATGCATATTTACCAAAATGTGTGTTAAAAATATTATATTAACTTCTTTTATATAAAGGTTTTTTGAAAAGGAAAATTGTCTTTTTTTCTATAAATTCAATTAAAAATATGCGTAAATTGCAACTATTTAGGTAAATTAATTTCATGAAAACAAATGCAACCGAATATAAATCTTTTAAGCAAATTCACATATATATATACATAAATATATAATATAAATATTTATACATACATGTATATATGTATGTAAGGGAAATACAAGAAATTGAATGTTATATTATTTAATATTTTGAAGCGGAAACACTTCCCCCAATCGATTCTGTCTATGCAAGTTTAGAATATGAATCGCTACTTTTCTTATGAATGAAACGATATTCAATAACTGAAGCACACTGCTGACTCAATAGTGCTGCAAACGTGAGTTGTGTTTCATTCATAAATATTAACACTATACAAATAGTACTAATATCTGCTTTTTCAAGAATAAAGATATAGTGTTTATGAATTTAAGTGCGATATTTGTTATTAAAACGTGTTTGTTTGTATTATTAAAGTAAAAAGCACATTACTAGCAAAATTTATGAGTACACAAATTTTACTCATAATGCTAAACTTTCGTGGCAATAATTTCATTTTTCAGTATTTTTAAGTGAAAATGCAAATCATGAATTTAAAATACAAATACAATTTTTAAATAATTTACAAATAAATTTAAGTTTTTATTTTAGCAACTTTTATTAAATATATTTCTATCACTTTCAAATTTGCA
This sequence comes from Latrodectus geometricus, assembly GCA_026290005.1. NCBI lineage: Eukaryota > Metazoa > Arthropoda > Arachnida > Araneae > Theridiidae > Latrodectus > Latrodectus geometricus. The sequence goes on from JAPDSC010067739.1 coordinate 397,222, forward strand.
ATTTAAAATTTTATACTCCTTTTTCTTGAAGAATTTCTGTACTCGTACAGTTATCTATTTGTAATTTTGTCACTTTTTCTATATATTACGCTACTTGGAAACCTTTTCTAACATTTACTTATATCAGGCAAATTATTCGTATTAATACCTATTAATATGTATTATACTTCTATACATCATCTCATAAAAATTTTACATAAAATTTTAGTCAATTTATGTCAGCTTATTAGAGTTTTAAAGGTTAATCCAGTAACTATTTTGTGAGAAATATTTACTTCCCAATATAGATCATGCTTGTCCAGATGAAAAAATTTTTCTCTCTCTCTCAATCTTTATAAGACATTGTCACTCTCATTATTATTTTAATTGGTTTTTAACACCAAGAACATTAATTCTTTCTTTTTCTTGCACATTTAATAATAAAATCATTTGAAAGTAATTATATTTCATCAACTATTATTATTATCACATTTCCTCACTGATTTGCTCATATCAATATTTAAAAAATATTTATATCCATTATATTCATAGAGTAAAAAGGAGATTCAATATTTATAGGTTAAAGACTTTTTATGATCTTTTAGGTTTAAATAGCTATGTAATTGTTTTGTCATTTCTGTTGATTAGCAAATTTTTCTTGCAGCTTTGCTGAAATTTTTTCATGCAGTTTTTATCTGTGAAATTTTAATAATATTTAATACATGTTAGACCTTTATTCTTTTTTGTATGATTGGGGTAATTTATTAACTGTACAGTGAAATTGTTAAAAAAAAAAAAAAAAAAAAAAAATATTCAAATTTTATAGAAAGGATTTTTTTCAGCTTTGTTTGGCAAGCCGATAAAAAATTTTAATCTCAAAATTAAATCTTAAGCTTAATTTTCAGAACTTAAGGTCTTATCTCATTTTAGATACATTATTTATAGAATTTACTAATCGTTATTTATATTTGAGCCATAAGAAACCTTGTGTGCAAAATTTAGATCTAAAATATTTGAAAAAATCTTAATTTAATCCGACATATTAAAGATGATTACACCTTTACATTTTAAAAATGAATCCTTTTCAAATCCATTCATTTAATGATTTTTTTGTTATGAAAATTTACATGTTGTAAGTTTTCGTAAGAAAATAATCATCTAGTAATACGCTTAAATATATATTATAATTCATCTTTACATTCAATTTACACTTATGAATGAAGTATATTAGATCTGCTGATGTTCTTATGAAGTAGTTACAAGTTGTAAAAACTGTGGGCATTGTTAAATAAACGCTGCTCAGTCAAACATTTTACAATAGACCAAATTACAAATAACAAGTATATTATATTATTATTAGGCTGTATTAAAATATACTGAGAAGAAAAATGTTTACTATAATTGATTAAAGAGAAAGTTTTTAAATATTATATTTTTATAACAAAATAAGTAAGTTTCTAGGTGAAAAAAATCAGAACTCAGCAAATATCCATTGGTATTCGTTACTTATTACATTTCATATAGAAATTCACCACACATTTTTATAATAATTTATTTATATTTATGTTAGGTAATGTTCCCCTTTTATCAATTCCCATAACCTTAACATAATTAATATATATAAATACATATTTCCTGCGTATTATTTTACTGATTATAATGGAAGATTCTTTAATTTTTTTCTTTAAGAAGATAATTAAACGATAAAGGTTTCAAACAGTCCGCATAATATCTAAGAAAGTTTAATGAAGATATTAGTATGAAAATAAGGATTGAGGAATAATTACCTAGTTTACAACAGTCAAAAAAATATTAACATTTTGTTTTCTCCCAACTCTATCTTATTAATTATTTTGCACCACATTAAAGACTTACTGGGAAGAAACTACAGGTATGAACAAAATTAAGATTTCTCTGGCAAAAAAAATGTAATTAGCCCTGGTGAAAGAATTCTTCTCCTTTAATTCAATATTCAATCATATAAATAAAAGAATTATTTATTTCATTTAGCACATCTAATTTTTTTTAATCTCAATACCATTAAATTTTTGATTTTTATTTTGATGATTTTCAAAGCTGCATCTTAAAGATGTATATCTGTTATTTTCTACTTATACCTTAAAGTCTAGCAATATTTTTCTTAATTTACCATTCTCTGAGAAAATTACAAAACTTTGTACTCTTCAAAATCAAGGAATTCTATAAAAACTATATGTTAAAAACAAAAATTCCAACTGGTTAATCACGTTAGAGCTCTTATCACATCCATACGCTTGAATGTTATATTAATTTATGATTAATTTAACATGTTAAATATATTTCTAAAATTGTCTACACATGACTGTTTCAATTAAAAATACTTTATGGATGAATATTCACTTGATATATATAGATGAAATTAGAATTTTAAAAAATACTAAGCATTCTTCAAGAGCTTTGGATTTTAGATAATTAAATAATTTAAATTGTATTCAATCTCAAACATAATAAATTTCTTATCGCATTTAATTTTGTTAAATTTTTTATATATTATAAAGTACAAAGGAAAAATTTGCCAAAATTATTTTTTTATTTCTCAGAAAATATTTACTTAATTAAATACATTTAGCTGCATTTTTGCTCAAAAAAATTTTTTTAAATGGAAACCCATTTCCATGGCTAAATAAGCATGAATTAAAATTAATTTTTAATTAAAACTGCAAAATACGTTCTCCATTAAAGACAAAGTTATGCCTTAACTCACATGATAATTAATAGCAGTTTATAAGAATTAAGTATACTTTGAAAATAATTGGGTTTTCGTGCATAAAATAAAGTCACAGTTTAAAAAAAATAAATATTTATCTCGTAAAAGTTGTATAGAAATATATATTTAATATAAGTAATTAAAATTTAAATGCGTGGAAAAAGAAATGCAATTATGAAATATGCTGTAATTATAACATTTTAACTATTTGGAATTTTATATGTGAGGAATATGTGCTCTTATGATGTTTCCAAAAATCAAGTATGGAATGTGCAATTTTAATTTTTTATGTCCTAAGGGAATTTAAAAATCCATAAATTATCAGTACTACTATAAATGTTAGTACCGTGGACTCCCGTATAATGCTCTTCAGTAAAACATTAGTTTGTATAATGTACTACGCAATTTGCGCTTAAATATTGAAATATACAGTAGTTATACAAGTCTCACTAGTGCTATGCTTGTAACTTTTTGTCGCGATTTACAGTTGCTCGTAATGCGAAGAAATGAGAGTAAATAATGTATATTACAACTAACCATATGTGATTGTCTAGAAATGTGCTGATTGGGTACTTCTTGAAGATAGTATACTGAAAGGAGAATAATATGAAAAGTTCTTAACTTTCAATGATAATATTAAAAGATACTAGAGCTTCCACAGTGTTTAGATTTCGTGTCTTTATGGTTGCAAAAACACGAATGCGAAACATAAATCAAATTAAAATATTAAAACTTATTATTTTAATTCGTAATTTAAAGTTTTGTTTCTCATCAATGGTATGTTGCGTTAAAAAATATAAAAGCAGATGACAACGAAGTGGGGTTTTTGATGAATTACAACCGACAAATTTGATCTTCAGTTGACTAAGCTTATTTATATTGCTAACATCGTGCGTGTTTGTACATGCATGCAGATTTTACGACTCATGTAAACCAATATATAGCTTTGTACTGAACTTAGTTACTATTTTAAGCCTTTCTTCACAAAGTGGCAATTCCATACCAAAAAATAAAGCTATCTAATGGAAACAAAGAAACAATATGAGCAAGAATTTGTAAATGGTTTGACCTTTAAAGATAATTATCATTAAATGTATAAATAATAAGAAAATGTGTAAAATTGGTGGAACATACAAATTTAAACTTTTAGATTTTACTTAGTTTTTTAAAAATGTCATTTTTAAGAACTCTTTATCCTTTCTTAAAAACTGTTAAGCAATCACAATGAAACTTTAATGTAGTAGGTATAGTGAAAAGCATTTCTGAATACGAGATTTTGAAATCATATTTTTTCAGATTAATGTGAAATATTAAAAGGGATTGTAATAAAGCATTTCATTTTCGTAATGTTTTTTAAGCAGTAAATGCACCGACTAAAATGCGAGTAAAACAATATTATTTATCTAACAGTAAAATTTTAAAATATTATGTCTGATAAAATTGCCAAAAAATTGCTTTGTGTGAAAAAAATTAACATAAAAATGACTTGTAATCTCCATTTTTGCGATCTTATAAATATCTTATAACTTTTTCAATATTTGTTTGATATTTAGAGATTCTGCAAAGGATACTTTTATCATTTTTGGGAAATCTTAGAAGCACTTCAAAAATATTGATTTAAAATATATTCATTATCAATAATATTTTACTGAAAAATATTAGTAAACAAACATTACAGCAAACCTTGAGAAAGAACTAAGTTCTTAACTATATTAGCATAAATCTTATGGATACTTCAGTAAACCTTTTAATTTCTATAAGTCATTTTTAATGCTATATCTTTATAATTGCTTCCAAAGTTTTATATTTTAATGCATAAATTAAGGAAAAATTACAAAAATGATGATAACGCAAAACGGTATGCGTGGAATTTAATGAAATATACACATATTATACAAAACATAAGAAGGTACAATATAGCTTAAAAAGAAATTACCAGATAATTGTGGTGTTAAAAAAATTAGCAGATGTATACAATGAACAAATTTGAGGTGTTAGTTTGGTATAAGAAAAATACCTTTAATATGGAGTATGATCCTCCGAGGAGCAATACAGCACATGCAGCGATGTGTAATGATATAAATTATGTGGTTTGTTAATTGTGTAGGAAGAGTGAATCATTGCTCTTTCAAAACAGTTGAAAGAGTGGCTAGGGTGCAAGGAGGAGGATTGAGAGCAAATAAACATCATCCTAGAGTGTCGCAAACATGCTCTATTGGGAAAGTTCCGTTGATTGAGATGGCCACAGCAAGAACTGAATTGTTTCCTGCTCAAGAAAATCATCTACGATAGGAGCACTGTGTGGTCTTTCATTATCAACCTGTAGCACGAGAGCATCACGTATTTCCCCATTATAAGGTCACACATAAGCATCCACGATGTTATCTCTTTAGATGTGAGCACTAACACTTCCACGAGAAATAAAATGGAAGTCTTTGTATCCATTCAAAGAAATAATACCCCAAACACACTAACGATGCCTCATCTGTATGCATATCTTTCACCAATGTTTGATGGATGAAGACAATTTCTACATTCTTTTCAAATAAAAATGCTCCTTTTACCTCCTTCGATGCTAAAGCTGGACTCATCTATAAAGTAAAAAGCCCTTCATTGATTATGCTCCCAGTATACATATTGACGCTCCCATTGCTAATGTTCCCGTGTGACGTGAGGCAAATGACTGGTTGCCTAGCATAAAGACCACGTTTTGAAGCTTAGGACTCAAGGTTGATCTAGATACCAAAATCAAGATCTGGATTTGACTCAAGTTGATTCTGAGCTTGCAATGAGTAGTATCTGTGTTCTGTCAGAATTGTGGTTCTATTCCTTTGTGCGCTTAATGAAAAATATCAGTCATCGGCACCACTAGTAGCAGTACGTAGCCATCCTTGGCTGAAACTCCTGGAAGCAGAATCCATGATTGGAAATGTTGCCAAAGTCTATGAATGACAGACGGACTCACATTCATCCATCTATCCACTTCTATTTCACTTTGACTTGCCTGTAATCTGCCAATAGCTCACCATCAAAATTGTTCAGTCAAATGATGCCTGGAGACCATTGTTACAATTTCACTGTACCAGATTTCTAATCTCAGACAAACAGCGACAATTGCAGCCTTGCTTTGAGACATACATTTTTATGCTTCTCGTAACGTATTCTAACAGCGACGCAACCATTTTGATTAATGTTCAGCTCCTTTTACTCACCAACATATTCAAATCTCATTGAGATTGTCTATTTTTTGGAGAATTTTAGCTATATTTGTGATTTTTCTTTCATTTTTTTCTTTAATTAACATTTTTTAACCAATATGTATTACTTTATTTAGTTTAAACATACCTTTTTAATTTTATATAACATCAAATTCACTTCATTTTCTTGATTTTCAATACCGTTTTTCAAATTAATTTTATGACTTACAAAATTTTTAAAAAGTTTTAGTTTGAAATAAAAGACAGTATTCCTGTGAATAAATAACAATTAAATGAAAATAGAATAATTAGGGAAAAAAGTGAAATAATTTTTTGAATCAAAATTTTTGAAATTTTCAAATGCATTTCTATTATTAATGCTAGAGTCTCAGTGGAAAATGTTAAAATTGGAAAGTTCTTATTGGAAATTGCATCATCAAATGGTATATTAATTATCAGATTTATCTCTCTTCAAATATTTTTTAAAGACACAAATAATTTCAGCATAAAGACATGAATGAATAATTTTTTTAGATGTAGGATTTTTTTATTACAGGGCATGAATATCAAAGGCCAAATGTTGCTGTGCCCTGAATCTTGTTCTTTGCTTTTTCTTGGCTCTCCCATCGTCAAAGGTCTGTCGGGACTCGTTGGAAAAGGACTTTTCATCTCAGACATTCCTGTACACGATGCTACTAGGGATATCATGTTAGTAGAAGAACAGACCAAAGCCCAAGATGGATTGAAGAAGAGAATGGACAAACTGAAAAATTCTATTCAAGAAGCTAGTGAAGCTGTCGAACAAGAGAGACAGAAAAATGTTGACTTATTGCATCTCATATTCCCAGCAGAAGTTGCTCGCAAACTTTGGAGAGGTATTTATACAACTCTTATATTTACTTTCATCAGATTTCTTTCAAAATGTTTAAGTTATTTCCTGCGAAAATAATAACAATTATTTTTCAAAATACTTTGTAGCGTTATTGTTATGAAATATCTCTGATAAGGACTATGCCAGTTTTACCTTGAAACTTAATACCAAAATATATATTAGAGGTAGCACAGTTTCATGTATGTGGTAACTATTTCAGCTTTCTTAATTATAACTACAATACTAAGTTCGCATTAATTTTGAGTTAAATTATTCTGGATATTCTTCGGTTGTATTAAAAAACTGAAAAGACAAATGCTTATTTTATATTTTTCTGTGAAAATAGAATCGAAATTCAACAGATTTTACAAAAGTAAATAAAAACTATGTAACTAATATTTGAATGAACATTTTAAATTCAGTATTAAGCAATTTATACAAGGTCAAAAAATTTGCGTGTCACTTATATTTTTAGTTAAGAAGAATCTAACATTAATTTCAAATCGAAAATTAAGTTTTTATTAGAAACAGGAAATTAATATTTTTAGAAGATTTGCAAGTACATGTAATACTTTTTAACAAATGGTTTTTCACATTTCCAAATGGAATATGTAAGTTATTTCGTCAACATGATATCATCAACTCAAATGTACTTTTTTATTATAATACTAATAGTTTTACTTTCAAGTACTTACAGAAGTTTTATGTATGAAAGGGAAAATAGAAGCAACTATTTATAAAAATTTTACTTGTTATTTCCCCCGTTCTTATGTAGAAATTTTTATACTAAAGAAAACAATCCTTTCATAATTTAAATTGATGCAATTAATGAGGAAACTCTTACTTGAAACCTATGAGTAATATATGCTGTAAAATTAACTATCACTTTATCGTAATTTGTAAAAATATAATTTAAAATCTTAGTGAAAGATTTGAGCAGTAACTTTATGATTATCCTGAATAAATCTGTTTTCTTTTAAAATTAAAAGTAAATGCAGGAAAATACTACCAAACAAAATAATAAAACGAAACAATAGTTAGAAATCATATATTTTAATATGCATAAGATTTTGGTCAAAAAATTTCGTAATATAAAAGTAGAAATTTTATATTTAAACAAATGTATTAAGAACATTTTATTTATTAACACGATAGTCCATAAAATATTAAACTTTACCTTTCCATCGAAACTAATATCTATAAAGATGATTCAGTAACTTTGAAAATATGTGAAATTAAGATGCATTTATAATTATTTTACTTAATATATTATACTATTATAGCATTGTTTTGCATACCATATTTTTATGGTATGCAAATTAATTTGAATTACTTTTTCTTAGTAAATTTAAAATAAAATCTAGCTCCACTCCCTTTTTTTATTCTGTTTACCAATCTCTTTTAGTGGCTTTTTTTATCGTATTACTCTTCAAAAACATGTTATTGATACGCCCAAGCTATAGAATAACTAATTCTGCTTTTTCAGGAATGAAAATTTGTGCAGAAATTAGATATCTTTTTCAAAATTGACATGTATAAAGTAAAGAAAATTCTCAGAAAGTTCGTTAAAGGAACAAAAGCTTTATTTCTTTGAAAATAATTTCTCTGTTAATAAAGCTTCACTTTTACATGTAGATTAACTGTGCTGTTATTACAGAAAGAATGTTCTTGTTGTGAATTATTATGTTCTTACAGAAAGAAGATATTTTTGGCGTAAATATTTTCCAGAGAAGAGTAGAACTATTCAGTAAAAATTTTAACGTGCTAACATAGAATAAAATTTATTTGTTTTGTTTATTGAAAATTTGATAGAGATATTAGACAATAAATATTGTTAAACGACTTGCTTTTTCACATCTACTTATAACCGTTTTATGGCACTTTTCATGGGACCGTATATAATAAAATTATTAATCAATTCATCATACGTTGAGCTTGTTTGTATTTCTTTTGCATTTTTAATGTACTAGGGCAGTCGGTAAATGCGTTACTAAGGTAATTTTGGATAATTTATTTTGTTTTAAATTTTGTTTCAAATTAACTAATTTTATTATACAAATAAATTTACCTAGTATTTCTTGATATCTAATTATTTTACTGTCAATCAATAAGGTTATCTGAACATCAATAATGTTATTTGATATTTTTTGTTGTATTAAATTTTTTAATCTTTTCTTAAAATAAGTTAAAAATGGACCTACTTGATTAAAGACGTACATCATTTAAAATAACATTTTCAGTTACTAGTGTGTATCTTAATGTATTTTATAGAAAATGTCTTTAACAGTATATGAGAGAATTTTTAAAGTTTGGCAAAATATTCTTAGTCTATTTTATAAAAATATATTTATTTTTTAGTTAAATTTAGAAAATGATTTTTTTTTATTCTTTTAATATTAAATTCACGTATGTATAATTTACGATACATTCACAATATTTCCAAATGGTATGCATATATAGTTAAAATAGTTGAGTTTAAAACAGGCTTCATACCTACACCATTTTGCCTTTTGGAATTTATTAAAAGCCGATATACATATCTCATTAAATTTATAGGCCCTTGCTCTATATTATATTTTAAAATTTGTCATGATGTCTGCATAAGCAAAGTTTAAAGAGAGGGAAAGCTTTTAAATTCATAAGCATTTGTAAATACGTATAATATATTTTACCTCTATAAAATTCTTTACCTTTAAAGAACACAAATATCTTCATTCTCTAGTTAGAAGACGATCACTCAAGTATTTGACGAGGAGCAGGATTCATGACTTTTTTATATTCCTTCACTATGGTCCTTGCTAAGATTACTCGAGATATACAAAATCACAGTCCAAGTACTAAGTCACATAATGTACTCTGCGTTTAAGAATTGGCCTTATTTTCACTTTAAAGCTTTAGGCTTTACCTAAAGTTAAGGAAAAGTGCTTCCTTGGTGGAAATCCAATTCGTGATATAAATAATCAAGTAATATAAAAATATCGCACAATTTCTAGAAAGAATTTCTTACAATCTGAAAATTTACTGCTTTTTTATCTCTGAAAGCGTTAAATTAGCTTTAGTCTTTTATTACTCATGAAAGTAACTATCTACAAGAAATAAAAGGTTAAACGTTTTTACTTTACGTTTATTATTCCTTCTAACTTACTTTTCTCAAGATATTCCTTACTTGTTAAGTTTTATAATATATATTTTATATCATATCGAACTTTTTTACATAGATTTAAAACTTTTCTATCAACCATTAGTTAGTTACACATTTACAGGCATTATTAATTATTATTTGTTTATATATATATTTAAGCAATTGAAACTACATTAGATTTAATTTTAAAAACAATTGCCCAAAAAATAGATTAAAGAAAATGTTTTAAAATTAAAAATATTTTATATGGCATAACATTATATTGACACATTTATAGAATATCTTTATTAAACCTGATATATACTTGAAATGAGGACTAACACCATTTCAATAAAATACCTGAGTTTAATACTAAACTGTTTCTATCAACAAAAATTAATAAAATAATCTTTTTCATGACTGGTAATTCAACTAAATTTTCATTTAGAAATCAATTTCCCATCAACTTTTAAAAAGTACACTACAGAAACCATTTTGAAATTAACAATATCTTCTGTAGTTTAACCTAATAAAATATCATATTTTTCAATCTTGATATATAATTGAAATAATGACTAATATGGTTTTACTCTCAATATATAATAACTATATTTAACAATAAAATGGACATTTAAATTAAAACAGGATAACAATCAGTTTAATGAATGCTAATTTTACTTTTAAAAGTTAATTTTTTGGGATATAATTTTAAAATTATTTCACTTGCTTGCTTGATCATCAAGTTTTAATCAAATCAAATTATATTCCAAAATTTTGTATCTTAGAAAAAATATATAAATACGAAATAAATCCATTTATTGGTGTTTAAGAACTCCAATTTGAGTAGCATGTTTTTAAGAAAGAATCATACTTTTTAACTGACTAGTACTCTAAAATATTTCCATTTCAATTATTACCAATATCATTTTAATAATGCATTTACAGTTATTAGATACTCATTTCTGCAAACAGAAATCTATTAATCACATTAATTACTTATAACTCTATTTAAATATCCATTTAAAAATTAAAAAGTATTTAAATTTAATTTTATTTTGATAGAACTACTTTCTAATGACTTAAATATATAATTTAGTTTCAATGCTGTCATCATAGCTGTAAAATTTATACTGCACTTTATATATATATATATATATATATATATATATATATATATATATATATAAGTAAACTGCAGTATAAATTGTATAATATATATTGTAAAATATATATATTGTGAAAAATTATAAAAATTTTGTAAAAATGTATTTTTAATCCAGTACTTCTTATTCCTAGTGTGTATATAATTTCTGTTTAAAAATTTACAATACGAAGTTGCTTAATAGATTTTATTACATAATTATAATAACAGACATGCATTTTTAATTTAAGTAGACTTTCTTAAATCTCTAATTTCGTTTCTAAATTCGTGGTTTCATTAAAAACTTGCAATAATAAAGACTCCTCACTGAGATGTTGCCTTTTAGAAACAGCAAATTTATCAAAAAAAATTTGAAATTTTCAATGCATTTACTTTTAAGGTAATATTATTTTTTCTTATTGAAATACAACCATAATATTTAATCTCATAGTCCTGTAGTTTTCTCAAATCATTCCAGTGTTTCTAAAAACCTCAACGCAACATAATGAACTGTATTTTTCGCTTGAATTATGTTGAAATAAATATTAAATTGCATTTAAAAAGCCATAAATAAAAATATTATACGTCGAAAATTATTATATTCCGAATAATTTAGCTATAAATTTGGAACTTTTAAAAACAACAGTTCGAAAACTTATCTGATGTTTTAGCTAACTATTTTTTTAAGAAATGTCAACAGAATTTTATTTTTTAATTTTATTTAATTTCTACGTTTAACATATTCAAATGTTATAATCATGGAATTCTTTAGAGAATAATCTAAAAGTTGATATTTTTCATATTATGAGGTCGGGGTTTTTAATGAATTGACTTATTTTTCTTCATTTTTCTTAAATATCTGTAGCTTCTAATACATTAAATTCAACATTATTGCCCCATTTATAATAGTCCAAAAATCTAATCTTGAAATTTGATAAAAGAGAAGTAAGAGTTAGTATTCTTGGAGAGTCATATTAAGAGTTAGTATTCTTGTGGCTAAAATTTAAATTATCATATAATAAATTTATGCGTCCTTTCATCAAGTCTATGTAATATCTACACTTTCATATTATTTAAATTCAGTTTAATTGGTCTTTTTTATATATTCAGCTCTTGTAACCCTGAAATTCTATGTAAAATAAATATTCTAACAGTTAATATTCTTGGATATAAGAGATCAATTATCTCCCTCTTTCAGTAAACTGACTTCATTTTTTACCAGATTTATGCTATGTGAACTCCTTGTAAAGATTTCATTGACGTCGATAATTCAGCAGCCAAGGAAGCTTTAAAATTTCATTTCTATACACTTTGACATAATTTTAGTTATTTTCTCTAGTGAAAGCATAAAGAAATTTATTTGTTTTAGAAGAAAACTGATCAATAAAGCATTTTTAAATCTATTCACAAGTTACTATAATATATTTTGATTTTCAATGTACTTACTACAATCAGTAAATGATCGGTATGCTAAATGGGGCTGCTCGAACACCAAAATTTTCATTAAGGAAAACAAATAAATCGGTATCCTTTTATAAAAATAAATTTAGCTTTTATAACCTATTTGAATGAATTTCCTTAGAACTTTAATAGATTTTTGCTTCTAAATAATGGGGCGAGATCTTGTCTCAGTAAATGCTTTAGTAAAAATGCCTCGAATTTGTGTGATTATATAATGCCATTTATAAAATCTTACATAATTTCACTTATTTTATTTCCTTAAAAGCTGCTTTGCTTTTTCATAAAATTGAATCATAATTTTACAAATAATATTTTATAAGTCATGATGAATAAAAAAATAAAGGAATACTTGATTTCAAACTATGTGAGAGTAATACCGTATCTCGTTATGTTTGTTATTAAAAATATCTCTAACTTACGATTATATATAATGTAATTATCAAAAATCTTATCTTAATTATTATTAAAAAATATTCACAAATTCTACTAGTCACATTTAAAAGTGCTTTGCTTTTCCTATATTAAATAATACTTTATTTAAAAATTTTATTATTTATATTTTAGATTCCTCGTGTATTAAAAGAAAAACATAGACACGTTTTATTAGAGTTTGTATTTAAGGTATTAAAATGCTAGAAATTCTAATCATCTAAGCATTTACTTCGATAAAAAATGTTGACTGAAAACTTTTTGGGTACTGAGTATTTTTTTTCCTAGAAATTATAAAAATAACATAAACTAGCAAGGTTTAAATTAATAAAAATGAACTTATAAGCTTTAAAACAGTAATTTTTATTATTTTTAAAACTTAAACTATGATATCCAAAATTATTAAAATGCTTAATTCTGTCAATATTTGCTCTTATCATTTGCACATATTATTCTTTATTTATTATTCATAATTTGCTTCAATTAAAAAACGTTATAGAAAAATTTATTAGATACTATTCATATCAAAAAGATAATAAAATTTATAAATTAATATATTTAACATATAATAGTTTTCATTTTTAACTAACATTTAGTATCTTATATGCTCAAATATTAATATTTAAATTAATATGTAAAAATTTTAAGTTAAATTCGTAAAAAGTAAATTTCAGTGTTTAAAAAAAGAAAGAACTTTTAATTTTCAGTAAATATTTTAATATCAAAATGTTATTTAAAAACGGAACTCGTAATATTTTGAAAAAGATAAACTGCTTAATCGTTAAAAAAACTTTACTAACATACTTATAAGAATTTCAAGGAAATTTAGTGAAAGAATAGGCAAATTAATAATGTCATTTACGGATAACGCCAAATGGAATGAACTAAAGCCAAATCCCAAAGCTCTTACGTGAATCAATATATATGTATACAATGCATTCTTTTCATCTAAACTTTTTAACTTTTAAAAATTCAAATGTTTTTTCCTTTAACTGAATGAATTTGCTACAGTATTTTATTCGTTCACATGTTTGATGATTAATGTAATTTGATCATCCCAAACAATGCTATGCAATATATTTAGCATTCATTTTGGCAGAATGACAGACATAAAAACAAGTAAAGTTTTCTTTAAAAGAAAATAATGATATAAAATGATATTTTGTAAATGTGTCGTGTTACAATGTTTTGTGTTACTCAGTTTTTATAAAGTATTCAGTGGATTAGATTACAAATTTCGCACAGGAATTTCATGTAATTTAATTTTAAGAAATAATTTACATTTTATATGTTTGTCGAAAAATGCACTCAAATTTGTTAACATTAAAAAGAAATATGTAATATAATAAACTACAGTTGCTTGTTCGTTTAATTTAAAAACAAATTTGTCTTTTCTTAAAAACAGTAATCAAAAAAAGTTATTATAGATAGTTGGAAGAATTAAACACATTATTATATATTTAAGGAAAAGGAATTATACATATTTTTTCTTTTGATTGCTTTCAAGATCTTTTTATCCCTGCTATTTTACTTTATAACTCATATTTTGCATTTCTCTTGTATAGATCAAAAGCAACGTTGCATATGTTATAATCTTATTTTATAATAAATTTTTTCTGGAATTCTGACACGTCACTATAATCATTAGAATTAAATTATTTGTTTGAATTATTTTTTTAAATTAATCACATATTGCTTACAGTGAAGTAGTACAGTTTTGTAATGCATATTTTCTGTTTATATATATGAGCTGATTGAATATATTGGAAATTTCTAAAATTAACGTGCACTTTCGAAAGTATGTACTTCAGATTAATGTTCCTAATTTATGCACGCTTCTTTAATTAGTTAAAGATGTGAAGAAAAAAGTTACCTGGATGAGCTAATAACATGGGAGTTGGCTTATGTCGAACATTTTTTGTTTGCGTAAATGTATGATTTTTTTTTCTTTTGTACGTGCAAAGGCCATTTTGTAAAAGACTGGGAATTATTTTTCACACAGTGGGAACACGACGAGATTAAAAAATAATAATGGAAGGATTTTTTTTAAAAAAACTAACTGAACTTTTATATATATATTCTAAACGAAGCAAACAAGCGATTCTATTTTCCTACTTTTGTGCTTGTTTTAAGAACTGTTTCCTTTATTCAAATGCAAGTAAATGTGTGTGTTTTAAAATTAAACGAAATACATTGTGGTTTAAAATTTTATTTCCTTTTAATCAAAACAGCCCTAAAAATGGATAAGTAGTGAATAGAGCTTACAAATAAAACGTTTTGGTGAGCACAATTTTTAGATGGCATAGTAATATCAAATAGGTAGTTTATCAGCAGAATTTCTCCCTGCAAGAAAATTAGTGAATATCAGATGAAGAGGTAATGACATCAATTAAAATTTCCTCCTTCATCTCCTCACAAGACATTCCCAGAATTTTTCCTAGATTGCCCAGATCATGTTCACATATTGAATATTCACATCACTTTCTTGTTGGCAAGGCTTAGGAACCAATTCTACTGACAAACATTCTTTTTCGAAATCACTACGCAATCTAAAAATTGTAGATATGCCGAAACATGTGTCCTTGGAAGCTCCTTTCAATAACAGAACTGATTCTTGGACTGTTTCCATAAGCGATCGTGAAATTTTATGGAACACATTTCCTTTTTTAATTTTGAAATATTCACATTCTTTTCTATAATTTTTTATGCATTCTCGTGCATTTCTATAGCACCAATGAAACCAGTTATTTAAACAAACACGAAACGAGAAAGATAAAATCATCTTTTTTTTTTAGAAAATTTATAAATTTTCAGATAATATTTAAAAAAAAATTACCTGAACTCATAATTTTGTAGAATTGGCACTACGTAAGAAATGACACTAATTTATGCAAAATTAACTTTGTATAATATAAAAAATATAACAACATTTTCCTTACAAATAATTATTTTTTTGTATTTTCCTAGTGGTTATAAGAACTCTTAAATGAATTGCAAATTTAATAACAATGCGTTTCAATATTAATTATAAACTTTTTAGCAAATTGTTTTATGAAACAATCACATTCATACAAATCAAATTTATTTTGTGAACAAAAAATTCCATATTTCTAGCATCCCTGATAAATAGTGAGAGATCACGGTTTAGTTGTTATAAAGAGATTATATAAAATATATCCAAAAATGATTTAAACTGTGAAATTATAGGGAAATAGAGAGATTGTTTTTATTAAAAATTCTTCATCATATTCCCAATTAACAGATTCAAATAAATATAAGAATATACAATTGACTTAAGCTTAATTATTTCAAAGACTTCTGAAAATATTATGTAATCTTATTATATCAAGAGAAAAATTCTACAATATTTCCTAAAAACAACGCCTGTGGCCTTGATGATCATTTTTATTTGATCATACTTATTACCGAATAAAGTATTTTTCTGCTTAATTGGACCGATTATCTTTCACAATTTTTACTTATAGTATTTTCATCTTGTAAATCAAAACCCCCTTGGCTATCTCAACCAACCAACAAGTTTTGTGAAGTTTTACATTATTTCATATTCTTACACATTCTCTGCACTGTATGATCCTACCACACGAAATAACTTGTATTCTGTGTCAATATCATGTCTAACCTTCTAACCTTCATGTCTAACATTAAGAAAATATGTATATTTATGTTGATCTTTGTTACACTTTTCAGCGATTTTCTCTGCATTATTTACTAGCGCAGCTAGTCCTTTCTTGACTTTGCGCCACAAAACCCAACCAACCAACTGTTTTATTTACTTAGTGATCAAATATCTGATTTAAACTGCAGTCTTATAACAAGTGCCGTTTAATCTATTAATATGAAGAAAGGAAAATAAAAGAAAGCAAAAACAGAAAGAATTAAAGTAATGCAGACTTAAAAAAAAACAAAAAAGAAAAGAAATTTTTGCGTATCAAACGCTTACTACTAAACACAAATATTTACATAAATAACCAAATGTCTCCAAGCATTCTACCAAAACTTACATGATTCCAAATATTTTTGCTAATAAGTTGTAGAAAATTTATAAGCAATTACAAAATGGTTTCTTTTTTGTAATTTTCATTGTGATTATGTAGCATGCTAATGTCGACATTCACGTTTAAAAATATAATAATTTTTCATTAATTATTTTCATGAATATATTTTATAGTTATTACAATCTAAAAGCAGATTCCAGAATTTTTAACCCTTATATTTTATACATTTACTCTATTTTGTTTCAAATTATTCACTCATGCTAGAGAAACAGTTTGCATTGTTCTAGAATTCAAAAATACGTAAAAAAATAAGAATAAATAAAATAAATATAATATTCTCCGTTAGTTATCTTAATGAATATCCTATATAGACGGTTTTCTATTTCATAAAAACTGCTTTATTATTCATAAGCCTCTATATTATCAAAATTTCAATATAGAAGTTTTATTCAACCAAAGGGCATTAATAATTTGACTTAAAAATTAAACTTTAAGTTACAATTATAATTTATAGAATTATTTATTTAAAAATCAAGCTATAATTTGGAAAAAATTAAGTTTATTTTTCTTTATTTGTAACTTCATAAATTAACACTTCTAGTTTGTAAAGATGTAACAGCCAAAAATGGTTTAAAAAATGTCTTTGTCTCTAGTAGCTATAACCTACATGTCCATTAATCTTTTCCAAATTTTATATTCATTGTTTGATGTTTTTATATTATATTTTCATCTCTATTGCTTACTTGTTTCATAATTCTATGTGAAAAGAAGAGATTTATGTTTGGAAAGATTAACATACATTTTTGAGGTTAAGTTTGTATTTTTGAAGATTTAGCATACATCGAACCTCTAGTTTTGTATATATTCATCTATCAGTCTACTTTTAATATTAATTAGTAATGTTTACCAATTACATATACAATGTTACAAGCAATTTTTACAAGTAGAAAAAAATTAAGCCATAGTTATGAAATTCATCACATGCATAGTGTTAACGGAAATTGTAATGCATAGTAATTGCGTAAGGTAAATTGAATAAGAAAAATTGTTCAGAACAAAACAATTTATTAACTAATAGCAGGAAAAAGAATATTAATTTCAGTAAATTGTAAAGGCACATTTGGTTGCTGTTGCAGACTTATAATTAGAATGAATATACACTATCAAGTTACCAATGTCCATCAGAGGTAAATTCAATAAAATTTTGCAAATAGGTAACTTGATTTGTGCATATCTAAGAGGCAGAAATCGCTATTGCAACTGCTACAAATGTGAGTTTTTATTACAAAAGCTTGTAACTTGATTAGTCAATGTAAATATTGAGGCAAGTTTTACACGTCATATTGTTGAGCAATATTCTGCTGATAATGATACCTGAGTGATCTAGCATTGGGTACTGGTTTCATCTGAGCTAATGGTTTTAAAATTTCTTCAAAGTCACAAGAATAACTTTCAACGACTTAAGCGGAATATCTTTCAAAGGTCATTTTTAGCACATGGTTTACTTAGACAGGGACTTACGTTTTAAATAGGACTCAGAACCACTACAAACACCAAAGCCCAAAGTGGGATTCAAACCCACGAGCTGCTGAACCGTTAGTCAAAGCGCTAACCATTCAGCTACAAGCTTGACCATGAGAGTCTTGAATCACTGACAAGAATGTAAATGTCATCCATGATCTACTTTTCCGAAAACTGCCCAACTATCGCAATTAAACATTGAACATTACTGACTGACATGTTTGTTTGAACATACCGCTTCCCCAAAGCTTATATCGTCATCCTTTTAAAGTCGAACAGCAATTCATAACGTCTAATAATATATAATAAAGGTCACTTCTTTAAAAATTTATTTCAAAAAGGTTAATCCAGATTTAATACTTATCCAGTAAAAAGGAAAAACAATGATTTTTGTAATTTTAATTTTTAAATGTATTTCAAACATTTTTGTTAACTTTGCGATTTTATTCTGTATAAGAAATAAAAACTTTAAAAACAAAAGAAAACTGAGAAAAATATCTGATCAGTAAAACAAATACAAATTTATCTTAAAATTGCTTATAAAAGATCATAGGAACATTTAAAAATATAGTAAGTATATCACCAAATTTTATATTTTTTTAAAATCATAACAGTCTTTACACCTAAAGATAGAATTGCTTGCTTAAAATCACTTACACTAAAAATTATCAAGCATTCACATAAAAATTAAAAGAGAGAAAAATGTTAATAACAGAAACAGTAACATGTCTTTCAATTAATCGACTACCTTTCCTTAAAGGTTGAACAAACTTATTCTTGTTTAACATGAATAAATGCTCGGAAAAAATATTTCAATGTTTCAGAAAAAGATGATGACAGAAAAAAAGAAAAGACGAGAAATTAATTTTCATGTATTAAAACTACTTTAAAAGTGAAAAAAGCAAATAAGAGCTTATTGGGTGTTTGAGAAAGAAATTAAATGTCATATAGATATCAAATTATAAATTTAAATAAGTTTATTACGTCATTTTTTTAAAGAATAAGTGTTTTGTAAACATATATTTCTATAGTAAATATTTCCAAATAATCAAAGTTTTTTATGCATAAAAATATATTCAAAGTAAAATTTAATTTTAGTTTCATTCAAAAACATTCGTAAGAATTATGTTTTTGTAATTCTTAATTTACAAACTACAGAAACATTTTTTATTTCAGTTGTTATTTTATAGAGAAGAAAACAATTTGAAACAGTTGTTCATGATATAAGAACAAAAATCATTTGAAAAATAATTAATATGGTTTTGGTTTTATTAAATAAGGAAACGCATGTGTAAAGAGTGCTTTAAAATTAATAAGGCACAAATTGTTTTCTTTTATGCATATTTTTCATTTAAAAGGGTTTTTTTGTAAAATTCGTACAAAATTTTCCAAGGATTTTCTTTAATATAAAAATAAGATACGGATAAAAAATTGTATACATGATTTCTATTTATTCAGCACTCATACATTTATTTACATTAAGAGAAAAATTTCACAAAATGCATCTTGAATTTTTAATAGTATGTAAACAGGCACAAAATATTAACATCCAGTAAAAACTGAGTTAAAACTACATATTTTTTTGACTTAATATATAAAATAGAGTGGGTTTGATTTTTTCTATACCTGAAAACTGTGGTTTTCCTATTCTTACTGATTTTCCACTATATTTTCAAGCATACACCAATAAAAATAAAAATATTTAAAGTTGGAAATGTTATATAATTGCAAAGTTAAAAATTTAGCCTTATTTTGAAACATACGAATATACCCCAATCATTAAAGGTGTAAAATAAAATTTTCTGGTCTTTATTTTTAATTTTATAAATCTTAGATTTTATTAAAATTTTTATAAAGATTTAAAAAATTGAGAAAACTCAGTTAGAAGACCAATTTATTTTTCATTTTATATATTCTGAGAGTAAAACTATTTAACAAACTGATGATATATTTGAGTGTGAAACTAATGTAATAAAAAACGCTTTTGACTCCAACTTTTTCGCACGTAATTCTGTAAAAATTATGATAGTCATAGAAACACAAAAAACTATTCTCTTAAATTAACTATTTTTAAAATTTGTCTTGATATAAAAATCTGCTTTTGAAAGTGAGCGTTAAGAGATTTTAATATCATGTGTATTTTAACTTTGCCTTGAAACTTCTTCTAAGTTTAAACTAAATCAAAATATTAGACACTAAATTCACGGTGACGTACACCAACAGGTGTAAGGGATCTAGGTAATTGTAGTTTACTTTCAGGATGATTTTAAGCCACTGGAAGATAAGAGAATCATTTTAAAAGTAATTCAAGTTTCATGTGTAAATATAAATTTTTCTAATCAATTTTATTTAGATTTAATGCTTTTTTTGAATCACTAATGCAATATAGAGACCACACCTTTCTTCTTGACTAATAATGAAATATAAATACAAAACTATTGGATATTAAAAGTATTAAAACAATTTAGAGACAAAACTTTTATATTTGACTCTAGAAACAATACAAAAAAGTGACTATTGCCTTCATTCTGAATAATCAATTCAATATAGGATTATCATAGAGAAACTACATTATATTTATACTGGTGTACATATACAATAAAAATACAAGACTATTATTTTCATTATAGATTATTAATACAATATGGAAAAACTGTTATCCTGTACTATTGACACAATATCGAAAATTATTACTATCTTTTAACTATCAATATAGTAGAAAGAAAAACCATTATTTTTTCTGGCCTGTACATATAATATTAAAAGAACTATATTTTTACAAAATTAAAGTCTCAATATGGTAAAATATTTTTCCAGCTATTGTATTGATATATTTTGCTCAAATTCTGCACAAATATTAGTAGCGATATTATTATCAATACAGCATGTCAAAGCGTCTCAACCACTACAGCACGTTTATTTAGAAACTACTTCGTATGAATTTTTCTAGGTTTTATTAAGTATTTTTATGTTGTGTGCATTCAGTATCAATTTATTTGCTGTTCAAAACACACCCTTTAGTAATTTTGTAATATTTCTTATACGTTGAAAATATTTAATTCTACAATGTTTGTATTTTTGTTAAAATGTTAATCACATGAAACAACTTTTTAAGGAATTTCAAGCTTCTTTGTAATTTATAACTTGTCTGATTTGTTAAAAGAGTAATATCAACAGTGAAAACTTACACTATATAAGAATATATTCCATCTTTAATAATAATGAATTCAATATTAATTTTCTACGATATATATTTTGAAATCAACTATATGAATTTTACAAAATTGAAATACAAATTTAAAAAAAATATTAACTAGGATAAATAATTTTTAATAAAATAATGATTTTTTGATATATTCTCAGAGTGAGTTCAGCCAGAAAATGCATTTGTTTACTTAGAAAAATGTCAGCTATTTTTTCCCAAATATTATTTTTAAATGTATAATAATATATATTTAAAAACAAATAATTCGTCAATTTAAACTCTACTAATAATTCTTTTTTTACTTTTATAATATCAGTAAATATATTTGCTTGATAGTCAGTACTTTTACATGAAAGCACTTTAATCGAAGTGTTTTGTGAAATATATTTTCAATGATATAGAATCACTAATTGATTCAATTTCTTGTCGTTCTCTTAAGATTTCATTTCTACAAAGACTTAGCTAACAAATTTAAAGAAATAAAAAATAAATCACGTGAATTACAAGAATTTCTAATTAAAAGAACACGGGTTAAAAGATTCACGCTTATTAAAATTAAAACGAAGTTGTGGATTGATTTTTTAATTAATCTAAATGTATTTAATTTAAAATATCAGTTAAAAAATATGATTAAACTAAATCATAAAAAAAATTCAAATTTCCATTTTTTAAATGAACAAAGCTTTGTTCATGGCTGAATAAACATTTATCAAATTAAAGATTACTTTAAGAAAGTAGTTCAGAAAACTATATAGTTTTTATAAAAATGCATCAAAAATTTCAATGATATATAAGTGATAAAATTAATAACCAATATAAATCATAACATTAATTATATACTAAATTAATAATAAAAACTTGTATCTGATGTTTGAGCAACAATTTTAATAAGCAAATTATACGCATATCAGACACAGTTTTTTAAAATCGTTAATATTTTGAAATAAGAATAATATTCTCATTATTCTCATTTCAAAGATTTTTATTCTGCATTTTAAAATAATGAATTCTAAATTAAAGGAGCGTGTTTTTGTAAGGAGTTAATGTTTATATTCACGAAATTGTGAAAAAGTCAATAAATTAATTTGCTGCTTATAAGCTAGAAATTTTATTAAATACAAACACAAGCTGATAATCATAACAATTTCTCCATCACTTTTTAAAATATACTTGCTGTTTGGGATGCATAAAATTTAATTAAC
Organism: Latrodectus geometricus; assembly: GCA_026290005.1. Classification (NCBI taxonomy): domain Eukaryota; kingdom Metazoa; phylum Arthropoda; class Arachnida; order Araneae; family Theridiidae; genus Latrodectus; species Latrodectus geometricus. Next base: position 420,111 of record JAPDSC010067739.1, read on the forward strand.
AAGAAAAGAAATAGGAATTTTTCTGTTGAAATATATTGGAATAGTCGCAATTTCTATTGCATGGAAAATTTGCTTGTACTTTATTAAAATAATTAAAATATCAATTGCTTTGAACTTTTATCTCGCACTGACATTTAGCATGGTATATCAATTAATTATTGCAAATACTATTGTTTCTGCTCTTTTAATTTTAATGATTAAATGAATATATAAGCTAGAGATAAATGGCATTAGCACTAACCTAGTGCTGATTTCTTTGTTCATCAATTCTCTAATTACTTTGGTCAATAATTCTTTAACCTCACTAAACTCTTCGCTTAGCATTCAATTAAAAACCAAAAACTAGTAAATTGTGCGCAAGCTCATTTTCTTTAAAAGCATCACATGGGCTTGTTAAAAAATGTGCTTAAATTTTAGTTCCCATAGTTAAAATTTTAATAATTTTCATGCAGATTTTTTTCACTTCAATTTATTTTTATTTTTTCTTAAATACTTTTAAGGTAATTTTATTCAATAATTTCAAATTATCCTTCATGCAATCACCTCATAAAGTAATAAGAAATGATTTTAAAAACGTTAAAACTGACATGATGAAAGTTAAACATTAAACATTGAAATATTAGAAATTTTTTAACCTTTTTGGCATAATTAACTTATTTTCTATCAAAGATTTTAAGTTAAATTATTATTTAAAGTGAATAGTTTTTTTTTTCATTAAAGATTCAGAAAATTGTATTCGAAATTAATAAACTATAAAACTTAAGCTTGCAGTATTTTAAAATTAGCTGCCTATTTATTTTCAACAAAAAATTTGTAAAGAAACACATATTTTAAAAAGCCTTGAAGTACTGCAAAATTTATTAATAGTGAAGCATATTCAAATAATATTAATAAATGTTAAATTTAAAAAAATAATTATAATAATTCTAAATTTGAAAGAATATTAAAATTTTCTATTCGAAACAATATAAAAACAGAAAATTTAGTAAGAGGGTCGAATATATTTCAAAATAAGCGTGTAGCTTTTAGTTAAAGAAAGGAAGGAAAATAGATTCAGATTATGCGAGGAAAATTAAATTAGGTAAATAAACATCTTATAAAAACATAATTTTTTTTTGTTTAATTTTATATGCTCATTATTTTGATAACATGAAATATTTTTTCAGTAGGCTGTTATTTTACTTAATCATAATTATTCGATGAAATTTATTATTATAAACCTAATTTAAAATGTTTAAATTTTTTAATATAATTATTTTTACAATTAAATAATATTCTTTATATAATTAATATTTTATGATAATACTGTACATAATCTAATGATGATGCATCTTCCTTTTATTTTGATCAGGAGATTTTCCGCAAACTTCAAAATCAAAGCAATTTATATAAATATTTTTCATTAGAAATTTAAACAATCCATTTTATTTTTTAGAAGGAAAGATATTTCAAAGAAGTTTGAGAAACAGAGATAGGACGAATATTATTTTCTATTATATTACAAAATATGTAAGCATAAATTATTCAAGTAAATAAGTAACAATTACTAATTATTATTTTATATTTTTGTACATAAATTGCAATTTCAATCTTTCAAGATATTAAACCCGTAGTAACTTTTAGAAAATTTATTTATTTGGGAAAAGTTCTCGTAAACAAAATTTACTTTTACCATTCAGAAACCATACATTTACTTTTATACTATGTCTTAGCTTATTTTATAGAAATATATTATCAAAAAAACAATTATCTGAGAAAGTGTGCTAATTTAATATATCTCAGTCATTCTATAACAAAAAATTGACACGAAAGTAAGAATTACCGATGTATATGAAAATTGCAGGATGAAAAGATAATGCATCGAAGGATAACTTATTAAAATATCAAAATAATTGAATAATACTCTTTATTATAATTCGGTAAACTGATGAGACCGGTTTGGTTAGGGCATTTGCTCCCGTTATAAGAAAGTAGTGAGTTCGAATCCCGAGCCAAATGAAGAACCGTGTTTGCTAGTAGTTTCTGGGACACAAAAATATGTCGTGGTCGCAATGTCTTCAATGTGATATGATACTTCTGTGGATGGCATGCCTAGTCTAGGAGTCTTCTGCTTGGTTCTGGATTCTAAATTACAAAGACACACTCGCTTGTTCAGCTAAATGCTTCGTAGTCTAGAGGTATAAGTTATCGTTGAACCTTTGGTGCCTCTGGGTCTTGAACCTCTTGAATCTATCTCTCCCACTCTTCGTTATGACCCATGTAGGATCTTAATACATGATCCTGGCAGGATCAATTATAAAAACTAGAACGGAATATTATTTTGTTAAGACGAAATAACAAACTTCACAAACTTAAACTTAACTACAGCTATTCATTTGTTCTACTTGATCAAATAAGAAAACAGCAATAAAATAACATTTTTCGATAGAAACGAAATTCTTAGCAATATTTAGTTGTTTTGATATTCAGAACCATCAAGTTATGACGACGGAATATCTTCCCCACCCATTTTAAATATTTCCTTACTCAAGAAAGATAGTTACATTCAGTAAGTTTAGTTTCTTTGGTGGCTTCATTTTTCATTCAAACCTTGTTGTCACTATGAAGACTTCAATAGAAGTACGAGGAGTCATCTCGTCAGCCTCAGAAACACGAACCTGGAACCTCAGGAATACAGATCAAGTGGATCATCTGAAATGACAGCTGCAGCTCCTGGCACACCAGATGAGGTAGTTGCTGTTACTTTGACATCAGAAGGGATAGCAAATTACAATTTCTCTAATGGTAAAGGGGCGGGATGTTGTTTTTTGACTTTTCTCTACTAATAAAATTAAATATTCTTTTTAAAATCTACTCCTTAGATCTTTTTTAGAAGTTTCGATCGAAATTTCACTCGTTTTTGAAATTTGGCCAAATTACTCAAGTCTAAGTCAATAACATCAAAAGATGATTAGTTACTCATCAAAAACACTGCAGGTGTAATCACCATAAAATATTTGAAATCCTCTGAAATCTATGTCAATGGACGAGAGTTAATGATAAAATCATAGTCACATAAAATGGTAAGTAACTCTTCATACGCCAGAATTGCATTTCTTAATGTCACTTTAAGAGATCTTCAATAAATTTGTTAAGCCTCATCCACCATCCTTCCCACCATGCCTCTGTGAGTGGGATGAACTTATATTTTATACACTGAATTAATCACTCCCAATCCAGATATTTGAATTCCATGACTTTACCCCTAAAGTTAGTACCATTGTCTGTATGCACTGTCTTTGGTCTTCCTCTTCACTCAAAGAAGTGAAGAGTCAAAATGAAAGAAGAAAATTCTCTGTTGACAATGAAGTTATTAGATCCAAGTGCACTTCTTGGAAGCCTCCACGTAATAAAATCGTCATTTGCATAGGTGTCTAAATACTTACTTTTTGGCAGACAGTGCATATGGTATTTACTTAATTTTATCGTACTTGTTTAAAATTTATTTAATCCTAGTGATACAAGATGGAAAGTCACCATTTATGTTAATATAATCTTAATGTGGTATTTGTCCAGAACAGAAGACTATATTCTTTGTATAATTAACAGCCCTAAATCTCCTAGTATTTCTGGTGTATTTAATAGGAAGCATTTTGTTTGATAATGCAGAAAAATCAACTTTGATCAATACACATTATTGAATCTAAGTAGTAAATTACGCAATGTTTGCATTCAAATTTCTAAAGTAAAATGAAAATTCCAACTCATTTATTTTTAAATGAACTAATAAATCCATTTTTAAATAAAATTATAAGATGTGAAACTAAATAAATAGAAGTACTGTCATCAAAGTAATTAATATTCTTGTATATATTTTAATATACTATCAGAAAAAAATCACAGTGGTGTATGTACTTTGAGTTTTATAAAAGTTACTACTAAAATATTTTTATCCAAAATACATTTTATACTATGAAATTCCAATATTTATTGAAGAATATCTTTTTATCTAGAAGCCATTTTCGGGGTTTTTGATTTTGCAAGTAGTTTAAGAATGTTCGAATTTTTCAGTTGGTGCTCAGGTGATTTATGAGAGATATTTGGGTATGAATTTAAGAAAAATCTGAGGAGTCTAAATCCTAAGATAAGTGTTTCGAAGAAAACTTTGAAAACAATTGTTTTTATGATGTGAAGAAAAGAAATTTAAATTCTAATTGTTAAACTGATTTCAACACTTTTTAATTCATTGGGAATAGAAATTTTATGTAGTTCATTAATGGAAGAAAATATATATATTAAATTTATAGTCGTATATTATATATTATATATATATATATATATATATATATATATATATATATATATATAT
>JAPDSC010067739.1:445494-482323 GCA_026290005.1 Latrodectus geometricus
TTTTAATGTCATTTTAAATTTATACTACATGATATTTTATGCCTTAAAATTCTAATGCGAATAAATTTTCTTTCTTTATCCGTAATTTTAAAAACAGGAAACAAATAGTTGTTAGTTTAATCTTAAAATATTTTGTAATTTTTTTTTTGTAAATAGAAAGGTATGATATAAAAATATATTTGAAAAATGAAACAAATGTGGCAGAAATTTTATTAAATTTTATAAAAAAACTGTTTCTAACATTGTTAGTTGTATAATTTTGCTTTAAAAGCATTTTTTTTATTCTTCTTAACGGATGACTTGTAAGCATTTCTCAAAAAAATACTCGCGTTTTTGAGTTTTTTATGAACATTTGACGGCGAATGCTTGGAAATTTACTTACAAATTATCAAAAATTATAGAATGACAGTATATGAATGTTCCAGAGTTCAAATGAATCCAATAGTAAACGTATAAATACGCAAAGCTCAAGGGAATCCTTGAAATTATCTTTTGAGGGGTTATGTTCATCCAAAAGAAATTAACAGACTTTCAAATCTGATCTTTTGTTGAAGTTCCGGGCATTTTACTTAAAGATTCGACGCAAACTCAACATTCATCGATCTAGAGTTTTGAGAGTGTCCCAAAAATATGCACAATTTCATATACTATCTTCTACCGTCACGAACGAGGTGGCAATGTTTATTTTATAAACGGCACTTACATCTGTTTTAATGACAGAGAGCATATACTAGGGATTGAGTTTAGTTTAACTCTCTCTTGCAGTCAATTTTTTCACTTTAGAGATAATTCAACCGAGACTTAAACCTTTTAAGGATTCCGAAACACTGAATACATTTACGACCAAGTACAATGAAATCCACAAACAAATACTTTAAAAATTCTTACAATAACAAATACTTTAATCATTCTGCTATCATTTCCAATAACAGCGGTCAAGAGTACTCAGTGTTAACAAAAAAAACCATATAATTAATATGGAATGTGCAACAGGCAGTGAATATGCCATTATAGATAGCAGTCTGGCAGTTGAAAACAGACATAAAACATTTTTGAGCATAAGAAACATCGGTGCCAAAGCTATTGAAAATATTGGGTGAAACTCAGGTAATTGAATAAATGCATAATCAGATGTCATGATTTCAGTTGATAATAGCTAATGGTTGGACTCGAGTATGGGGCAAATCTTATGAATCCTGTTATCCTATGATCCCTGGCCCAAAATTGTCAATAAAATGTAATGCAGGCTAGCGAATACTTCATGATAAATAAACTGTTTGAATAAATGTTGTCTTTTTGTCAAACTGAATCAATTTTTGTCTTGAAACTGTTATATTCAATTATTTTAAAAACATTTTCTGTAATTTCTTAACTTTGTGTAATTAATCAATGAAGAAATTTTTTAAAATCGAAATGTATCTCAACAAATTAAAATTCCTCACATTAGGTCTGAGGAACTTTTCAGATTATTTTAGAGAAACATTTAGCTACCTAAGTTATATATCAAGCATAAAATCTAATTTAATACAAATTTCAGCTCCTCTACATAAACTTGTATCGACTACAATTTCGTTATTATTGAATATTGTTAAAGTACAACTACTGAATATTTCTTCAGGGAATTACTTATAACTTGTTAATATGAAAAGATTCTATTAATTGATAAAAAGAAACCTTTGTTTGATATATTTAGTTATACTTCATATTTTGCAATTCATTACAAATCATTTTCTTTTCTGTTGAAAAAAAATGAATTTTTAAAAATTTTTAAAAGATTTTTACTATATTTTAAGAAACTAAAATTCACCTTCAAAAAATTTAATACATATTTAATTAAGCTATGTTTCTTTTAATTTAAATTTTCAACTTTGGTAAAACAAAAATATCATGGTAAGTAAATTCACCAGAAGTTTTTGTACTTGTTATGAAACATTTTTAATACTTAATAATAAAAAATCTCTTCATGATGATCATTCTAAAACTATTTGAGAATACATACAAATAATTCAAACATTTTCATGAATTTATTTTAGTTTATATTTCTATTATGTCTTATTATATTTTTCTTACATTTAAACGTTATATAGATATTAAAAGTGCCGACATTTAATTCACTTTTAATGTTAATAAGAAATTTCATCATATTTTAGTACAGCATATTTACTACCTTGATAAAAACAAAACATTTTTTTAAAAACTTGCATTAATTTTCTCTGTGAATAAAAAAAATTTGAACATTGAAAATAATTTCAAATTAATTAAGTTGTATAAAATTTTAAAATGATTTTTCTTATTTTTGATATGACGACATAAAAGGAGACTTCTATGAAAATAATGTATAATTATACACTGAGAAATTCTAGAAGTCCTAAATTTAATATCTGAGAGTAAAATTTATTCTAATTAAATTACCTTAAACCTCCTTCCTTAAAACTGCAATTGTGTGTGTATATTAATTGACTATGACAATACACTATTGCATTTAAAATCCTTATTAAAGTAAGAAAAACATTATTTACATTTGTGTTTAACTAATAAGCTAAAACATTCAAATTCAAAAACACAAATATTGTTTCTTCATTATTTTAATTTCGATTTGTAAATATTCACGTAATGTAACGTAAAATAAAGCTCTTTAATTTCATTGCTTTGAATACTTAAAATTTTATATAGTCTGCTAATTTATTTCCAAACATGTACAAATTTTTCAATATTTTCTATTTTATTATTGATTCTGGATTATTTACCTAATGGGTTAAAATTTAATTATTTAAAAATAAGTCCATCTATATATATATATAACTAAAATAAGTTATCAAGTTATTACCTAAGCTGAAAATAGTTTGCTATTCAATTATTATTTTCTTCTTATATAACTCTGCAATAAAATAAAGCTCAAAAAAAATTCCTGTTTATTTCTGTAAGTGTGTAGACCTCGACCATACAGTTATGGATATAACGTTCACAACCGAAAAAACAGTTTTAAATAAAGCAAAGGAATAATATTATATAAAAGATCTGATAATACATTTCAATGAAATACCTAAATTGCTACTTAAAATGTATATATCAATAAATTCATCAAAAAATCAAGCCGTGCTCTCTAACAATGGTTGAAACATGTATAATTGGTCATGATTGCAATGTCTTCTATGGGAAATGATTCCTTTGGAGTGGAATGTCAAGTCAGGGAAGCTTCAACTTGGTCTTTACTTCTAATTATGAGGATTCACCTACTGTATTGCCACACTATACAAGATGGCATCATTTAAGACCCTTGTTCTCGAAAGCAGAACCTAACAGCCCTATACCCAATTATCTGGACATTTCAAATAAATAAGTCAATAAATATACATTTTCAGCAAAACATTTAATATTTCATTCAATCTTCATTTCCGTATTCTATCAAAATACGCATATAAAAATTACAAAGACAATTGAATTAAACATGTGATATAGTTATATACAAGGGTTTTCTTTTAAAAAAACTAAGATTTTTTCAATATTAAATCATCGTAGATTAGTGGAATTTTGTTGTGAGTCATTTTTAATATCCACTACATACTCCCTTCCATAAGTAGTTTCGACCAACTGATAGTACAAGTACCTTTTAATCTAGTAGCTAAATGGGCCGCACACTGGCTTTCTGTTCAAGAATATGAGGATTTGACTTCTACCTTGCATGCTTTTAGGGATTTGGAAACAAGGTTAAGCAGTTGGTTCTGGTTGAATTATTCCTCTACACCAAAATGTGACGTTAAAGCAACTAACATAACCAAACTGTCAATCATTTCCATAAATAATGGGTTGTGTTCATGTTTCAAAGACAAGCAGAAATCGGAAGCCTTCATCAACCGTTTTTCATCAATGGTATTCGTATTTTTTGAGTAAACTACGTAGGGAGTACTACTTTCTAACTTTGACTGTGTAATTAAAGACTGTGTAGTCAGAGTTTGATTTTTCAAACAGGAGCTTACTATGGCTTTAATGTGGGGTCTCACACTTTAAAAAGGAAAGTCCCGTTTTCTATATTTGACATTGTTGAATGATAAAAAAAGAGTGTAGGTAGAGTTTATGCTTCCTGCATATACAAGAATCGAACCTTGGGAATTTTCCATATTTTCAACCGTTTGACATGGGAACTTGATTACCTGTCTAAAAACTCTTCCCGGGAAATAAAAATGTGAAGGATGTTCAAATCCCTTACAACAACCCTTCGCTGTTAAGCTGTTGGCCCTACATTACCAAATAAATCTTAAAAGAATTTTTTTTTTTTTTTTTTACTTTTTCTTTATCTTTGAAAACCAGTGATAGTATGAATGTAAATTTAAGAACAATAGACCCAAATTCCAATTTACTTCGGAAGATTTAAGTACTAATAATCCTCTATTTTTATTTATATCCTTTTAAAAGATGTGATTTGATCTTATAAGAATATGATAAAAATTATGAAACATTTTTAGGAGTCTAGCAAAAATGTTGTAATTTTGGATAAAAGCTCATAATTTTTAAAAACTCTTATGTAAATTGTCTGAATGATTAAAACTAAGTGAATTTAAGGAAATGCAACCAAAAATTTTATTTATTTCAGAAGAAATAATAACATCAAATTGTCAATAATTCTTTTGTTTAATTTTAAAATATTGAAATTTGTCCTTAGAAAAATTCAAAAGAAAAATTCAAAAAACATTTTTAAAATATGAGTTTTTAGCAAATGTATGAATTCTGTGTACATGCACATATTTAAAGAACTCTTATCTAAAATATCTTAACATTTCACAAATTAACTATAAAATTTAAAAACTATGTCACCAAATTTTTAATTATTTAAATAAGTCACATCTAAGTGTCAATAATTCTTTTTAAAGTCTTAAAAAAGGTGAAGTTTGTTATTAAAAAAATCAGACGAAATATCTCATGAAATATTTTTAAAAGATAAGTTTCTGGCATGGCAAATGTAGTAATTCTGAGTGGAACTTGCATAAATTTCAAGAACTCTTTATCTCTTATTTTCATTCAGACGAAAATTTTGCTGACACGTGACGATGAAAGGCTCTCCTCTAGAGAAAGCGACCCTTGAGGAAATTCTCTTTTCTACAATAGACATTAAGTGGAGAAGTATAAAGTCATTATCCCTTCGCGGCATTCTCACGTTACGTGATGCTTCACGAGGTGTTAAACAAACGTCTTTACATTATTGCCACATAAATTGTTCCTGAAAGTGAAAATAATGCATTATTACCACTCAACTTTACTTGTAGTAGTTTTATTGTGATTAAGAAGATAGTTTTTAAAAAGATATTGTGTTTTAAGTTAGAATGTTCTTCACCTTTTTCTGAGAATTTGATATGTTTGCAAGATATTAAAATTTGAGATCACTAACTCTTAAATACATTAGTTTTCTACGTAATTCTCTAGTACGTAGAATTAAGCTACTCTCTTATTTCATAGAACAGTAAATTATAAATAAGTGTTTGTGTATTAGTCATAAAATTACAATCTAAAGAATTTAAAATCATCAAACAACATGTTAACATTAATAATATCATTGTAAACTCAACTATAAATTAATATTATTTCAAGAATGTAAATTATTACTAGTAATAGAATCTGAAATATTGTTATAATTCATTTAAAATAAATTCTGTTTTGTTGAATTTAGATATGTGAACACAAAAATATATAAAAACCAATAAAATATATTCTGTAAAATTATGTTCAAAAAAATGACTAAATAAACTGCCTAGCTAGAACATTTCATATACATGAAGTGTATACATAAATTCGATGAAGGAAAATACCATTTAGGCATACTATAGGTTCTGTTACTTTATTATTTTCGAACTAACTAATAAGACATTTGATTTAGAAACAAAAAAAATCCTATTAAAATAAACTTATTTAAAAAATTTAAAAGAATCATACTAATAATTTATTTTGAAACAATGGAAAATATTTACTAACAAAGAATTTTGTTAGTTGAATATATTCATTTGAGAAAAATAATTAAACAGAACATTTTTGTTTACATAAAGCTTCAATGTGAAATATTATAGAAAATTATAAGACTAAATAAAGAAATTGATAGATAAATTAACTATGAATCCATTTTATGTATATCTGTTACCGTGAAAGACCGAAATCAGAGAATGTCGACATTCACCGGTGAATGTCAACACATACCAAAAACGTTGGTGAAAGACCGTACAATTGATTACATTTCTTGCACTTTCGGACCATCGCCGGTATATGTCGACAATCACAGACAAGCTTTGGTGGAATTTGAAAAGATGATTAAAGAGCTCGAAAAGGAGATAACAGAAGGCAACGTCAACAAAGAGGTGCGGCCTAGAGCATTTAATTTGTTTTTAATTTGTTTGTTGTCAGGTTTGTCCCGCGGGTTAAAAATCCTTTACACTTCCTCTACTCACCGTCATTGGTCACTCCTCCTTTCTAAGAGAGGCGATAAGTTACGTCACACATGTGACGTTTTTCACGCCTGAAATATTGAGATAAGAAAATGCAAATCTGCATTTCTCCTCTCCGGATACGGAGAGATGAAACGCATATTCAAGATTCACCATTAGTGCATTGTGGATGTCGACATTTGCCGGTGTAAGTGAGAAATGAGGATATCTAGCAAATATTTCGGACATACACCAAGCGACTACGTGAATGTTGACATTCACCAGCGAATGTCGACATTCTCCAGATTTCGGACTTTCACGGTAACATATCCATTATATGAATTCATTTTAATTATGATATATTTATGTGTATCTTAACAAAAATTAATTCTTCAAATAGGAGAATTTAATTGTAAAAATATAATGTTAAACAATATTTAACATTTTCCTACAGTTAAATTTGTAGAAAAATGTATTATATAAAATGCTTATATAAGCATTTATTAATGCTTAATAAATGATAAAACCATTTCATTAAAGCATTTTTTGAATGATGATTAAAATGAAATTAATAATCATTAATATAAATGAATATCAACATTTATAAAGGTATTTAATAAAATGCATTGATAAAAGTATTGAAATATGCGCAAAATTGATATTTCTTCTTAAAAGATAGACAAGTTGCATTGAGAATACGACATTTTTAAATATGAATGCATTGTGAGTTAAATGCATAATTTTCGACTTGTTCAAAATTTTATCATATTCTTATAATCTTAGATGAATAAAATATTATATTGTAATTATCATACTGACATTTGTAGCTATTGAAACTTAAAAAATGGAATTAAAATTGAATAGAGTACTGTAGATAATGAAATTTTAAAAATAGAACTAAAGTTGACTATTGCTTCAAAAACATTTTCTGAAATTCATTTTACGTAAATAATATCGCACAACTATGCATGTATTCCTAATATAAAATTATATTGCTATTTAATTATTAGCTACTAAATAAAGTGATTAAAACTTTCTTAGAGAATATATTTTGATGATGCCCTTATTCAATATATTAAATTTAAATACTGTCAATTTATGGAGATATTTATCGAGGAAAAAATAATCTGATCCTTAAAAAATAGAGTAGTTGGGGATGTGATGAAGAATAATATCCTTATATTTCTACCGCTGAGATTTATATTTCCTCTTTCCCGTTTCTTTTTAAAATGATCTCAAACGTTAGTTTTTTATTTTATTTTTTTTTTTAAATAAGAATTTATTAATTTTTTTCTTTTATCAAATGTTCTAAAATACTAAAAATACGTCTATGAAGAACATTAATACAAATGGGAATTCGAACGCTGTTCGATGCTCGAATTGTAAAATGTAGAAGGATTATTTAGCTCGAAATAAATTACTAATTTAGTTAAAATCGCTACAAGTATCAAAATAAGGGATTTCAATATTTTCTTACCTAAACTGTTCTTTTTATAATGGAACTCAAATCAGCTTGAATTCGATACATCGATAGACTGGCTAATGCTAACATTTCAATTCTATTCACTGTCCATTTGCTTATTTGGTTATTTTCTCATGAATACTATGTATTTATCCATTCATCTACCCTATATATGGACACTCAAAGCAACTATTTTGGAGTGACCTAACTATCAAACTATTGTTTCCATTCATCTGGAACTAGATATTGAGGGACATACTTATTCTAATATAAAAGTCCCAATCATGCTGCTTATTTGTCTATTTTATTTTATCTCTTTCCAAAAATGCCTATTTCTGCAATCATCTACAGAGTATACTCTAGGCAAGTATTTAAAGCAACCATCTAGCTGTGATTTAAGTATATAAATGTCTCTAATCATCTTGAATGTAATATTGATAGGTTTTTTATGCTAACATTAAAATCATAATCATGCAGCCCATTTGTCCTTTTTATTATGATGTCTCTCATCAACATCACCTATTTCTCTATTCATCTACAGAGTATTGTGGGTGTGAACAGTCAAAATTATCATCTCGTAATAAACTAATTATTAAATAATTGAACTTGATATTAATGGACATTTTTATGCCAATATCAAAACCCGTACCATGTATCATTACCTATTCTATTATGATGTCTCTTGTCAATGCTACATATTTCTGTATTAATCTGTGTCAATGCTACATATTTCTGTATTTCTGTAAAATATTTGAAAACATTCACTCAAGGTAACCATATTAGAACTCGATTGTTAGAAATAAACTTAATCACCAAAAAAATAATAGGGAATTTAGATATTCAATTAAAGAAAATTAAGATTAAAAGATACTTATATGTAGAATTAAGATGTACTGAATTGAGAGGAATGTATTTACAGAGTTATTATTTTTAGCCAATAACGCATATCAATATAATTTCTATTACTTTTACGTGTGTCAAATGTCTCTCCTTTTAGCTTGCAAAAAGCACTAATATGTGGTGATATTTGCGAGACATAATATAGGATATTACAATATGTGCCAAATATTATAGCTTAGCTGATAAAACTCACCATTAGATGTGTAGAACGCATCGTAGCCTAGTGGTAAGACTATGTTTTTTCTAATGACAGGTCCCGAGTTCAATCGCAGACATTGTTGAGGAACGGAATATATATATATTGCGTTTCTAATTTCAACGCTAATGCCTGTTGGGGTGAAGGATTGGGTATCTTTCATGCTTCCTCTCTTGCGATATGTGAATGAATGTCATTATTTATGAGAAGTTTTCCTAAAAGGTAAAGCTGCAACGAATCTTCAAATGATATGTGAAAGTTTTCGGTTGTTCGGCTATCATTTACTTCAGAAAAAAACTTATAAAACAAATTAATGCCAAATCTCATTCGATTTTAATTTTCTCTTCTTGAAATCAATATAGCCTCGATTTTGGTTTATCTTCAGATGCCTAATAATTAAAAAGATTCCATCGCTTTAATGAATTAATTCATTTGCACAAATTATTATTGTACATTTGTACAAATTATCATTATATTAGCTGTTTCTTTAATAATTTGAAATTATTATTTTAGATGCGAATTGGAATACATACAGGAGTTATTTTGGCTGGAGTCGTTGGTACAAAAATGCCAAGATTCTGTTTATTTGGGAATCACGTAACATTGGCTAATAAATTTGAGTCTGGAAGTGTTGCTATGAGAATTAACGTGAGCCCAACAACATATGAGTAAGTCTTCTTTTGTTTCCTCTTCAATTTTATACCTATGTGTTGAGTGTCTCAAACATGTTAAAATAAAGAATTCTAACATAACCAGAACGAGATTAAAAAAAATTAAGATAAAAATTTCCTTTTCTTACAATTCTCAAACCTAAGTGTAAATTATTTCAAGAATGTTTAACGAATATATTTTAATGTTATTGGAACAATAGAAAAATTTTAATACCTATGTGCTAATTGTTTCACATATGTGTAATAGTATATTTTACCGCAAACTGAATGAAGATAACAAAATAAGATTAAAATTTAGCTACGTAATTTTAATAATGCTGTAAGCTATTTCAAGAATGTTTAAAAATTATATTTAATATGAATAGTATGATATAAAAGATAGATTAAAAGGTTTCTTACCTTCAATTCTTATACCTTTGGGTAGATTTTTCAAACAGGTTATAATAATGTATTTTAACATAAAAAAGACAAAATGAAAATGGATGATTTAAATTTTTATTTATTTATGAGTTTAAGATTTTAGCCTTAAATAGTCATTAAATTTTAATCATTATAGATATACATGCATTAGTAGGAAAAATTTTTAATACATACAAAAATTTTAGCTGTATTTTTGTCTGAAACATGTTTTATATCATAAGGTATATTTTCATGAAAAATACACTGTCCTTAGGTAAATTTAATAGGAATTTTTCTTCCATCAATATGCAGTATTTGACAACATGAAACTCACTTAAATTCAATTAATCTCTATTAATCTAAATGAATGGCATTCATTATTTACTTGCTCTTATAATGTTTCAATTAAATTTATCAGTTCACAAATCACAAAATTATTATAACCTATAATTTATAAGCAGATTATTTTGCTTATCACTGGATGTCATTTTCTGCAACTGAAGAATCTTTCGACCAAGGCTTATAGTTTGAAATATAGTTCACATCATTTCAAACCACACCCAAAACCAAAAAATCAAATTCAGGAACTCTTAAATACAAGATTGAAGAACTATCTACTATCAGCATAGCTCTAAGTAAAAAATGACCCATCATGAGATAAAATGTAGTAATTATTGCTTGTATATATTTTATATATATATAGAAAGAGACTTTCTTTTCATACGGTTATTTAATTTCCAATGGTATTGCTATTTGAATGATGAAATAACGTTAAATTCTTAAGCGTTTCTCTAAGTAATTATATCTCTGATTAATACTTAATTAGGTAATTTCATTTTAATGCTCTTCTAGATTAAAACAACAATGAAACTCTTCCATATGCAAACCTGTTAAAACAAGGCAAAACTTTGCAAAATAGCTGTTATATATTCGAAAATTAAATTCGTAAAATTCAATAAGCAAACAGTTAATTTTAAATGAATGAGACATTGAGACAAAAAGAAAAAAGTTTACTAAAACAAATGAATAAGAATCCTTTTTAACTTTATTAGATTTGAAAGAAGCGCTACTATCTGTAGCGAAAATTAATGAAATTAGACACTACGCTTGAAAACTTTTTGGAAAATATTTCATGACAAAGAAGAGAATATCATTTCTTTAACTTGGCCTCCAGAGAGTAGGAGAAAAGGATAGTGTGACTTGACGACTTTAAATGAAACGGGACTTGATCATGGCTGAATATATGACCCTAAGGTAGAAGAACTGCATCTAAGAAAGCAGAACTGAAGACAAAATTAAAGAGCGGAGCCCCTCAGGGTATTAAAAGTATGACGATTTTAATAATAATTAATGAAAGAATCCCATTCTCGAGAAAGTTTGGCGATTCTTTAAGCGTTATTTTAATTTCAACATTTGTTTTTAGCAACTCGCTTCAAATCGACACAAAAGAATTTTAATTCTAATTATTTGCTAATGTCTTGGGAATGGTAAGTCTACAATCATTATTCACAAGAATAAACTCAAATAAACATGCAGGTTGGTTCAGTATTTTTGTACATTATCAACATTTGCAAGAATTGTTGATGTTACAACTAAAGTAAGTTCGTTAGTTTTTTATTTATAAGAACAGTACGATAGTAAGTTTAATAAAATATATCACTTTTTCTAAAATATAAAAAAGAAAACATTAAAAAAAAGAAACGTGTACTAGTTTTTACTAAGCAAACTTGTAAAAAATATATCTACGATTAGTATATTTTGACAAATTTATTAGTAATAGCTATATTTTGACTAGCTTGCGTAGTAAATTACATACCAGTAAACTAGGTAATTTTTGATTTTGTATGTCAAATATTACTTAGTTATTAGTATATTTGGTCTAGATGTATCACATAAAGTTCAAAATATATTAGTAAGCTAGTAAAATATATTTATTGCACAACTGAAGTTACTTAAATCATTTGGAAGCTTCAAATGCAGACTTTGAGATTATCAAGTCTTCGAGAATATGCGCAATGTGCCTTAAAATTCTTAGATCGGGAGAGAATCGTGGCCATACTATATTTATTACTTTAGGATTTAAGGAAATAAGCATGCTTTAATCACAATATAAATATATCGCAAATTGTGTCAGAAGGCAAAGAAGCAGTGTGACCTAACCTCTCATTTTTGGATACTTGAAGAGTAATTTCAAATGATAAACATACTATTCCATGACGTAAACTTTAAATCGGCGTCCAACCCAATTGAAAAGTATTCGTTAAGAATCGACAGTCACTGGAAAAGATTTAGCTGAGTTTGTATATCTTGCATATGGTTTAAAATAAGTTAAATAGCAAAAAACTGCTTATCATAATTTTGAAATTTTATTAAATCAAAACTTTTGGCAACAGTGGTAATTAAATTTCTCTGCTTCATATGTTTATTTTAGAATATTAATAATTTCTGTTTGATGAAAACTTTTAAGATATACTTTTTAGATAAGTTATAAATAATAATCAGACAACTGGGAATCTTTAAAACTTAAAAAAATATCATCCTAAATTTTAATCTTAAAAAATTTTACTATTACTTGAGTATTTTTTAATTTTGTTTGTCAGTAGGTTTACTATTAAAAAAAATTATATTATTGTTAAAAAATATGTTAACTAATATATTGTAGCGATTTTAATTCTGACACTAATAAAGAATAAGAAATGCTGAAAAACAGATTTATTTCATAAGTAAAATATGATGCAATAAAAATCACTGTCATATG
This sequence comes from Latrodectus geometricus, assembly GCA_026290005.1. Taxonomy (NCBI): domain Eukaryota; kingdom Metazoa; phylum Arthropoda; class Arachnida; order Araneae; family Theridiidae; genus Latrodectus; species Latrodectus geometricus. The sequence goes on from JAPDSC010067739.1 coordinate 458,288, forward strand.
CAAGCATTTTTTCTACAGAAAAATCAATAATTGTTCAGAAATTGAAATTTATTTTAATGAACACTGACAAAGTTATACATCTGCAAGATTCTAAATGGTTTGAATGCACTCTAGAGCAGTATGCTAATATGGTATATTGGAAAATTAATATAAAATTTGCATTTATTATGAAAAATTTATTTATTAATGCGAGAAACTTTTCGTTTATCGATTTAAGAATTTTGTTCTTTACCTCGATAAAAACGCATAAGAATAATAAATGTTCAAGTTAAATACTCCTTTCTAGCAAAGAAGACAATTAAAATATGAAAGTATGCTAACATTTTCCATGATTGAAAAAAAGAAATAGTTTACAGTTCACAAAAATATTAATTTCAGCCGTGAAAATTATTTTAATAATTTAAACTTAAGCTATAATTGAAAAATAAAAGAAAAAAGCTGTTAATATATAAAATTTAAAAAAATATTTTGAATAATATGATACAGAATTCACGTTAAAAAGAGATATTTAACAAAGAAATCTAAAGGAGAAGATTTCAATCAAACGTTGGCGGAATCAAAAGAAGAATTCTGTTACGACTCATGGAAGACAAAAGGCCTGAAAGATGACAAAAGAACAGCTCAATAAATCAAGCAATGATTTGAAATTTTGGGTCACATTGAGTGACGAAAAGGATTTGCAAATTTGCGATAAATGACATATGTATAGTTTCTGGTCCATTTTATAAATTTAAGGAATTGAAAATGAAGAATTACGCTCTTTACAAATGTTTGAAGGAAATAATTTCTTTTCAAATATTTCTCGTGAATTTCATGTATAACAAATTGCCAGTGTGGTAAGATAAATTGCCACAGAATATATTCTTGTGCAAAGATTATAAACTCCAAATTGCTTTTTACACAGTACGCTCTCAGAAACATAAATGGAACAGCTGAAGAGCTCTCCTCTCTTAATCCACTCGAGTAATAAGAAAATGTTCTAAGCAGATAATTAGTTTGTAATCAACAAAAAATATTTAAAGACGAAATTTTCAACAAGTAATAACCTTTTTTAAATTAGTAACGGGCATCTGATAAATAAAATTGGACATAATTCAAGAAAATGTAAAAAAGAAAGTATGCAGTATTTTTGGAAAATGTAAAATAATTAATTTGAAGTAAGCGGAACAAACGTAAGAATAAATATTTGAAAAATGAAGGCGTAGTTAAATGGAGTTGTGTGTGTGTCCATTTTACTTAAAAACTCTTAACATTTTTTATTACAACAACATGAGTTGATAAGAGATTTTTAAATATTATTTGTATCTTCTTCAAACATTATAGTTTTAGTTTTTGTTTGTCACTCAACAGTAACTTTTTGCAAACAAGGGCCAATTAGACCGGGACTTACAATTTAAAGAAGATTTCAAACTGCTACAAACATCCATAGCTCACGGGCTGTTAAACAAAAGCCAAAGCGTTAACCGTTCTCCTGCTACTTAGGTTCGAACATTATGAGTAATATGTATAAAAAAATATAATACTGCTGAGTTTGTTGCTTCAAAAAATAAACACGATATTTATTTGTTTGCTCTAGAAGTCATCTAATTTCTCACTATGAACATAAAACATGATGATGTACTTTACTGCGATAATTTTTATGAAAAGTTAATTTCTAATATTGACTTTTTAAAATATATATAAATTCAATTTTTCAATCAGCAATCCACTTTAACCTTGTTAAAGAACTCCTTCAAGTCACATACATTCAGAATACAAGTCATTTAATTACTGAATGTCTGTATATTCATATTTAACTTCTAATTTTGTTTTAATTTACTTAATCTCTGTCAAACTGTTTTTCTGATAAAATTATCTGTGCTTGCAATTAATATTGGACCTTTAGGTGATTCTTATAATTCTTATACTCTATTTTCTGAAATACTCTCGTACTCAAACTATTCTCAAACTTTAATTTTTTTCGTTGTAATAATTTTGTAAATGACGTAAATACTAATTCTAACAGTTTTATGAAATATATTCATATCAACGGAGTATACACTTTCTTTAAAAATTTATTAATTTCTAATACTGCAGATTCATTTTAAAGAAATGAAATTCTCAATATGATGAAATTATTTACAAGTTACTAAAAAGAATACTTTTATTAAATAGAAAGATGGCTAAAAAATGTATTTATTATTATTAGAATGAAAAACTTTACAACTCATCAGATAACCCCTATATTCTCTCTCTAAACGGTTAGTTAAATATATGATAGGTTAGATAAACATTGTGTTTATTTACTTTCAGTTAAAAAATATATTATTATTCTATATATATTATTTATTCTTTTATAAATTTTACAGAAATATTTAAAAATTCGGCCTTTGTACTGCTTAATAGTAAAGAACTCGTATTGTTCCAACAATACGAGTTCTTTACAGTTATTGTCAAAATAAATGATGTCACACATAGCCCCTTACTCAACCGTTGAAGAAAGTGGCAAAAAGTTTTGTTTCATGGGGCATTTTTTAGATTATTATTAAAATTAATAGAAGTTATATGCATTTGCCTACGACTTTATTTAATACAGGATTAAACGAACACCTAAAAACATAAAATGACAATAGTTGAAAAGGTAATTTAAAATATCAATAAAAACCATAAAATAAAGTTTGATTTATACAGAAAAGTGATAGAGACACAAAAGTGGTCCAAAACAATGTCAACAACTTCCTATGAAAAACTATCAAAACAATTTTGTTTAGAAAGTAATGTTAATTGCATTGACAGGTATAGAATAATGGCCTGAGTTAAGAAAAATTAATATCTTGTATTTCTACCAATTTTATAAATTCAAGGAAAATTCTTCTATAATATTACAATTTGAGCCATCAGCAGAAGCTTATTAAATATCATTATAAGGATCTGGAGAGATAGTATACCTAGGCATTTCTTTGCAATTCACCTTAATTGAAAATTCAAATGTGTGATTCAAAACATTTAAATTGAAAAAAGTTATTTATAAAAATAGTTGCGAAAGTAGAAGTAGCACACAATTTTTTAAGAACTCACAACCATCGAAGTTTTAAAATATTTTAAGAGGAATTCCTAATTAACCCCATTCGTACAAATGTACATATTTCCCTCAATTATATATTTCAAATTAAAAAAAAGACTCCATTAATTAGAACTTTTAAGAAAATCTAATTAAAAAATTGGCAAGTATATTTTTATAAAACGTAAAATTTAATTTTTAATTTAATCACACTTTAGTTACATAGTGATACCTTGTTAAGTTTTGTGCGCGATAATTGTTTGATAGTGAACAAATTTAGCTTGGTTAATTGTAATCACATATTAAAAATATGTCATTACAATTAACTAAGGTATTTCAATTAAAATTTTCTTATGGACTATAAGAAAGTACAAATGGAATTCAAGTTATCTAATCTTGAATACAATTTAAAAATTTATATCCACAAATTATTATTCATGATACATTACTTTCCTGCAACTTTAAGTTGTTTTTTATGTTTAAGGATTATTTATATTTTTTTATAATTTTGCATTTTATAGTGAATTTTTATATTTCGACAGTCATAAAAATAATTTAGTCATCAATAAAAAATATTGATTACTGATTTCAAAAGATCTAAAAATATGTATGATTTATAATACACGATCTATTCTGCATGATACATTATTGCACTCAGCAAAAGATTCGTTTAGATATTTTCTAGAAAACTTTTATGTTTCAAAAATTTTCTTGTACTGTAAGTAACATAATACATTTTTAAAACATCATAATCTGTGTTAAAATTAACACATTATAATGTTTAAACAGAAAATATTTTTAACTGAAAATTTAAAATTTTTTAAAGTTATCATTACATGTTGATAGCCTTAATAGTTCAAATAAATTACTGTTAAAATCCATAGTGCCACACCTTTTACATTGATTACATCTATATTTATATTAGATGCAAATTTAACTATAGAAAGCACAACTTTAACTCCTTAAAGAATCTATTAAATTTAAAATATTTCATGCAATTCACTTTCTGACTCATGAATCCCGTGTAAGATAAAAGTTGTCTGTTTTTACAAACAAACCAATAGTTTTTTTTAAAGTAAGTAATGAAATTCAAAACGTAATGACCTTGAAACTTTCTAAAATTTTACTACGTGTTTAAAAAAAAAGAAAAGAAAAGAAAATTTCAGTCATAATTTATAATTGATGAAAATAATTGGCATAAGCATGAAAATAACTCGACATATGGAAAAAATATATTAGTTTCTAAAAGTAAATCTTTTAATTTAGGGAATTGAATCAATTTCTTTGACATAACATGGACATAATATCACAGAAATATAAGGATGATATAAAAGTGGAATTTCATGTATTTTATGATAATTTCTCCTTTTAGTCTTAAATGAACATTACACAAGTCTTAAATGAATTACATAAATTTTAGACGAAAACAATTACTTTTATTAACAATTATATAAATAATCATGACTCATAATCTTGAAAAGGAGAGCTAAGATTCATATTTCCTTTGCGAATATATTTGATGTTTTGAAGTTGGTATAAAATGAAAATTACATATGTCTTGGATGAATAACTCAGGTTTTATGATTCTCCTATTAACAATTATAAGATAATGATTCATAATTTTGAAAGGGAAAGATAAGTTATTTTCTGTAAAAATTTTTATCATTTTAGATAAAAAAAAATCAATTTTAGATAAAAAAAAAATTAACACTTCTTAGGTAATTCCTAATCTTAAGAGTATGTTATTGATCTTCAAGAATCTAAGAAGAATCTTATTCACTTCTTGGATAATTATTCATAATAATTCATTCTTAAAAGGAAGAATTAAGTTTCATACTTCCTATGTCAATGTAATTTCTGTTATGAAATTATTCGTAGATGAAAACTAAACACGTCTTAGATGAATTACACAAGTTTTAAACGAACATTATTGCTGTTACTGAACATTAAACAGTACTTCTATTTACAAAACATAAAAATAGGGATTCATAATTTTGAGAAATATAAAAATTGAACTATGGACATTTAAATAACATTTAACTCAAAGGGTATGAGAATAATATGTCTTTTGAATCAAAACGCTATTTTTATTAAATATTTAAGCCAATTTCTTCCTAACAATACCTTACAAGTCCTAAATATTTATGCAAATGTATTTTCTTTTACATTGCAGACTTCTTGAAACCACACGAACTTTTCTCTTCACGCCAAGAACACTGGAAGATCTTCCTCAAGGCTTCCCAGAAGATTGCAGGAGAATTCCATATTTTCTGGATAATTACGTGCATCCGGATATTCCCTTGGATAAAGCCCTCTCAGAGCATATTGCGGCAGCTTTGCGTGATATGAATGCAGCAGAGTAAGAATCCACTTCAACTATAGGGTCCATCTCATCAGCATCGTCACAGTAGTATTTCGATTTTGTAACGCACTCTTATATAAACAAAACCTTATTGTCTGTCATCACACAAATGTCACTGATAGTTAATTATGTGAACATGTAGCAAAACCATTCTGCAATAAAAACAGTTTTGTTTATTGCATTAAATTTCAAACGGTTAGAGTTAATTTGCATACGAGAAAATGTTCTAAAAATAATGCTAAATCTGTTATATTTTCACTTATTTTCTTATTTAATGCATCAAAAGTGAGCAGCAATTCAAAATTCAACATAATTTAAAGTAATAACTTACAATTATTACATAATAAAATAACATAACTTAGTGAATAACTTAACTACTTGAATCTCTAAAATATAATAAACATGACATGAGAATCATAAAAATTAATTGCATATCAATTAGGGTCATACAAAAATATGCGAATAAATAAGAAACAGGAAATACTATGCCAGTATCTCACAAATATTGTTTTCTTATTTTCACTATTATTTTAGCATAGATTAATTTATATTTTAAGGTTTTCTCTATCGCTGGTTATTTCGATAACAATTTAATCAATTAAATAATACCAACCTACTTTTTCATATTTTAGTCAACTATGACTTTTTCTGTAAAATAATTCAACCATTGAATTGTTTTACAATGCTTTATTAATAATATTTTTGTAGATAATATTTATCATCAGTTCCTTTTTTATTCTAGAGTCTTATGCTGAATATCCATGTATCTTACTACGTTTATCATCAAATTTTGAATATACGTTAATTTTGTGGGATTCATATGAATATAAATACTCTTTTGCTCATACAAGTATTATTCAAGATGCATTATTTGTATTTGCATAAATATCTTATATGATATTTGTTCTGAATTTTTTCAATTTGTATATCTATTCGAAAAACAAAATAAAATATAAATTGCAATTTTAGGACTGATACTTGAACTACTGAATTTAAAATTTAAAACTGCAAAACTTTGCACCAGGATTTAAATATACTTATAAAATGAACTAAAAATTCTTTTTGTAACGCAAAACAGTAAAGAGCAAACATTTTTATACTTTTTATGAATATTTAACTAAAAATTATTACATTTCCTAATTTGAATCCCATAGAGGCACAGAAAAAAAAAAAGCAAAAAATCTGGCATAAAATAAATAAATATAAAAAACAATATATTAAAGTTCGTCATGAATGACAATGCTGCATTTTTGCAGTTAAACCAACATTGCCAAACGGGAAACAGTTTTTACTTCGCGTTTCATATAGATATAAAATAATTTCTTTTACCCATTTATCATAGAAATCCTCTGATTCTTCTAAGAAAAATTAATCATATAATGTGTAATTTTTCAGATTTCTTTCCTTTGTGAAACAAGAAATACTTTGAGAAACTAATCTTATCATGTCAAATTTTGTATGAATAACTTTTGTGAAATATCATTTTACTTCAATTAATTTAATTACGATTCAAACTCGCATTTTCAATGTGTTTAGTTAGCAGCTTCATGATTCTTAATAATAAAAGATTAACATCACATCTAAAGATTTTAAAATATGTTCATTTTCTACCACTAATTTTTTACAGCTAAAATTCATTTGAATATTTATTTCGGAAGTACTATTTCCCAGACATTGCGTATACATTCAGCATACATACGCAACAGTACTTTTACATTTGAACTAAATGCCTAGTGCTCAATGTGACTAGCTTATTTCACATTACATAGCTTTTAACGTAGTTTGAAGATTTTAACTATCTATAAGATCATTCTATCGCACATATTTTAATTGTTCTGTGATTGTATATTGTGAATTGAATTGTCCATCGAATTCACGCCTAAAAGAGCTTTATTTTACTATTAATCACTATACTCATTTCAAAGGTGAATGTATTTACATACGTGATAAGACTGAATAATTCACTGGCAACTTCTAAAATTATCAAATATTTAGTACACTTAAAGTTATCTGGACACTTTAAAAAATGCGTCATTATTTAAAACGTACAAGTACTTTTAGGCGCACGCACTGAACATATCTGTCATTATGACTCTGAATTGTTAAAATGCACAAATTTAAGATAAAATTTAGTGAGAGAAAGCCAAATTCTATATAATGTTCTTGTACATTTCATAATATCACGTTATAATAACGTTACGTACGTCATAAAAAAGTATAATCATAGCGTTATGTTATTACATAATATCATTGTTTGACACATAACGTTCATTTTCACGATTTTTACTTGCGGTACCTCTCCACATTCAAAAGATATTTTTTGGTTAAGGTACAAAAAACTCCTAAAACCATATAACATGACTACCTTTATTCCCATAAACACCGGCAATCACGTATAGAGCCCCACTCTTATGGACTAACGATTTTGAAGAGAAGTCCCGACTAACGATTTCAAACTGAATCCCAACATAACATTTTGACATTAACTTTTCGACATTGTTGTATCAAGTGTTAATTATAATTGATGCTTGGGAGAAGGTCTGATAAGCAATTTCAAGCTAAATTACAGATCAACACATCTTCCCTTAATTTCCTCAAAACCGATTGATCAGAATAGACACTCATTCATCATTGATCCATGAGAGATGAAGGCCCGACAAGCGATTTCAGTCTATCAGTGCAGAAGAAGTTGAAGTCAGTCATTAAAATTTAAAATATCTAACTTCTTCATTACTGACAGTGTCATATATATGGAACCAATCATGATCGATCTATGTGAGAAAAAGGCTAGCGATTTCAGATTGTCAGTGCTGAAGAAGCTGAAGACAGTCATGAAAATTTAACATGCTTGCCTTTAACATCTTCCTTATTAGCAGTGCCGAATAGAGAACCAATCATTTCGATTCATATGAAAGGAATTTCTGACACGTGAATTCAGAAAGAATTACATTTTAACACGGCTGCCTTTAACCTATTTAGCACCGACAGTGCCAAATATAATGCCAATCATCACTGATTCATGTGAGAAAAGATCCCAATAGCGATTTCAGACTGTCGGTGCTGGAAAGGCTTAAGGCAGGCATCCCAATTGAACATAGTCACTAACGGTGCCGAATAAAGTGTCAATCATCTTCGATCCATGTGAGAAGACCTGACAAGCTACTTCAGACAGAACTTTAGCCTTCAAAATTTTCCCTACTGACACAACCGAATAAAGTGCTAATCGTCGTTGATCTATGTGGTAGGAAAATCCGACTTACGATTTCAGATTGTTGGTGCTGTAAGAGCTGAAGGCAGCCAACACAGTTTAATAAATTTGCCATTAATTTCTTCATAACTGTCAGCGCCGAAGAGAATGCCAATTTGCATCAATCTATGTGAGAAGACAGTTTAATCGGTAATTTCAAATGAAATCTGTTTAACCTTGATTTGCAACAATTATTCTAAGGGTTTCGAAAAGGATTGGATTTGCAGCATACAAATCAAGTAGGAATATTTTGAACTATGATACCTTAACAAAACACTGAAGATATTGTATTGTAGTTTATAAAAACGAAGATGACTCTTTTTCTATGTGAAAATTTTTCAACATCAATTTAATTTCTAATTTTCTATGTTGCTTCTCACAAGTGTTCAACCTTCTCATTGACAAAAGTTTTTATCATGCATTCATCATTTAATTATAGGTAAAATGCTGCTAATTATATGGAAGATTCAAAATGACATTTGAAATAATCTAAATCTATTTTATATAATTATGATATACTAAATTTTAACAGTTGCTTTTGAAAGGTAAAAAATAAAAAACCTTTTACTATTTATCCACTAAGGAAATAAATTGTGATAATCTATACTGAAAGAGTTGAGAACTGTACTATATACTGAAATGTGTGTGAGCGAAACAATACTAAAAATATTCCTGTTTGGAATTCAATATAAATAAAATAATAAATGTATCTGATAAAAGACGCATGGTTAAAATTAATTATTATAAAAATTTCACACAAGAAAGCGCTAAAAATAAATATTTAATCACTGGTTCTAATTCGAGAAACTTTTTACGAACTAAAATTGGCATTTAAAGTTAATTTTCAGAAATTTGATACCGTTTCGAAAAAGGAAAGCAAAGAGTTATAACACTTAAGATATATCGCTTACAGCACTAATTTATAACTAAATAGACAGTTAGCGAGAGAAGAAATAAAACTTTTAACTTGACCGGAGACAAAAAACTGTCATACTAGAATTTTTTACGAAAATGAAATGTAAAATTAATATTTTTTTAGAGTATATAAAAGAAATCACAAAATAAAAATTAACTAAAAGGTCCTTATATTGTTATACGCAAAACACTTTGCAAAATAATTAACAGGATTTGGAAAAATGCTTTACTAACATGAAAATGTGATAACTATATTTTGCTATAAAATTTCCTTATCAGTACATAAATACAGGCATTTATTACTGTTCTAAAAGACATCAATCAACTGGAAAATTTTGGGAGAGAATACTTATCCATTTACAAATCATACTCATTCTTCCCACTCACTTTGATTAAATTCTCAAGATAAGCCCCAATTACATTTCCACTACTCTGTCAAACACTGTAATTGATTACAACAGTTAATTACATTATAAAGCTCTCATTTGATTAAATAAATTTCTTGTTACACACGCCAAGTCAAAAAGTAACGTATTTTCTTCTTACTTAAAACGACAGAGATGTATGAAATAAAAATTATTCCTGTCTTGAATAACTAAATATTTTCTATTATAAGAAATTTATATTTTAGAAAATACACTTTATGTTTTGGTTGATAAATTATTTCACTATGCAATATTGTCAGAAAAATTTAACATTTTTAATGACACTTTCAGAAATAATGAATGAATATTCATAACTATCGCTGATATATTATATGGTCAAATGTATTATAATATTATGGTCAAATGTATTATAATATTATGGCCAAATGCGAAACTAAGCTTTTTATGAAATCTTTTAAGCCTTCATATTAATAAAATAGATTTTTTAGACTATTCACTTGTATTCAACATTCCATCATCAGAGTTGTTTTGAAACTTGCGTCCAACGACAACGAATCACATGTAAGAAGTTCTTTCAAAAAAAAAAAAGACCATGAAGCTTTTTTTTTTTTTTTTACTTTTTGATTTAAATATTTGTCGTATCTGGTAACGAGCTTTTGAATTCCCATGTCGTATTTTTCTGTTGCTACTTTATAAGCTAAATAGTCACCGTATTTAATGTCAAAAATATAAATCGAGACAAATTGTTCGTGAAACCTTTGAGAACATTACGACTAGCCATGTAAAATAGAAATTCTTTCTTGGAGGATAAGACTTATTCACGACTTCTAACCTCATGTTGTTGCTCTGACTCAAGACTTGCTGGATCATCTAGGAAGAAAATGTTTTGATAATTTGGGTCATATTTCCAGTAATTTCCATCTTTTACTTAAGCTAAAAGTGTTTTTTAAGCGGTAAAAGTTGGGATTTGAAGAATGCAATGAGAGAGAGACCACGTCGGTTAATGAACAGGTTGCAGAAAATTAAAACAAGGATTCTGATGGCCACATGTGCAACCCAACTTTCAATGTACGAGTAGATTATATAGAGATTGGTTTGTTTGTCACTCAACGTGCACTAGTGATAAATTTTTGCACACTAATGCTATTTAGACTAGGATTTATGGCTTCAAATGGATTCCGAACAAATGCAAACAATCAAACCAAAGATGGGATTCGAGCCTACGAATTGTTTAACCGAAGGCAAGAGCGATAATCATTCGAGTACCGGCTCGGCGATTCTAAGTAAAGAAGTCTGTGTATGCCAAAGTATTGTTTAAAATTGCTTTTTATCTATGACAAAACAGTCTTCATTTTCTGGGCGACATTTTTATAATTAAATTTTTTTTGACGTCTTAAAAAATTTAAATATATTTTATGTTAACTATAATTCAATCTTTCAATAATGATCAACCGGTAATATACATATAATTATACATATAGAAAGACCATTTCCAGACAAAGAAAATATAGCTAATGCTACAAATAGCAAACATTTTACCAAAAAAATATTCTAATCATGTTTAAAATATCGAGTAAGTAAAATGAAATATTAATATTGTGCAACTGCAAAAAATATTTTGCATTCTAAAGATATTAATAAACGCTGTTAAAATAATTATATTCTGTCGTATTTACTTTTAAACTAATTAAATTTGTGGAAATGGGTTATTTCTACTGAGAAACATAATTTTATTAACTGAAAAGTTCATCGTATTAAAATTAAATTATGCATAATTATAAATATTATAATAAATAGATGAAAAATATTCCAAACAAATCGTTGATATGATAAATCAATGATAAATCTTTTATTTTCTCCAGAATTTTATTTCCCTTTTATAAATTTTTGTCATTACAAAGAAATTCTTTATAGTTAATGGTAAGAAGGAATAAAATATGACGTAAAAATTATCTTGACGTTATTCTTTATTAGTGATTATAATAGGAAGAACCTTTCCTTTGAAATTTAGTTTCCTAAAAATAAAACAGATAAATATTCATACACAATTTTCTATAAAACTACATAAAATAATTTGAATAAAAATAATATCTGAATATCCCAAGTTTCAAAAAGAACCATAATTTTTTTTATTCTGTGAACTGAAACTAGTATATTCTAAAGGAAAGATAAAAGCACAAAAAAAGATTTTCTGTAGTATGTATCTGTTTCTTTTGTTTAATACTATTTTTAGAGTAAAGAAATTGTGTGATCAATAACACAGCAGCATATACATTGCAAAAGAACAAGTATTTCTCTAGAATTGTGTATTGCAATAAAAGAGAATTAAACTTCAATGATTTTAATTTAAAAAATAGCAAACTTTATTCGCAAAAGATTATAAATTCGAAATAGTTTTTAACTTAAATGTTTTCAAATAAAGAATTAAGTTAAAAAATTATTTTTGACAACAAGACTAAAAAAAAATAAGAAAAGGGTTCATAACCACTGTAAAATATGTGAAAAATCACTATTTTTCAAATTGTATTGCATAATATTTCGAGGCCTCAATTGATAATTAAAGCAATAATAGTTTATAATTTCATACGAAAAATAAACTTCCTAAAAATTTAATTTTAATTTCGCAACATAGTATATGCCTAAATGGTTTAATTATTCAAGGAAATCATATATTATATCAGCATTTATCAACATATTCGGAGAGTATACATTCAGAGAGCGTTAAAATGGATAGTTTGTTTAAGGAAACATGCAATGTTTTCATTGCTTCTTTAAAATATGTGTAAAACGTTATCTTTAGAATGTTAGAATTCAAGCTCTGAATTCGAAACTTAAGGATCAAAAATTTTTAATTTCACGCAATAAAACAAATTTGCCAAAACATCCATTTTTTTCTTCATAATATTTGATCAAATAGCATAATTATACTTCAAGAAAATACCATTGAAACTTATTTATAAGGTACAAAATACTATTAACAGTTTTGATGTCATGGTTTATTTTATGTCAGTAACTTTCATTTTATAAATCGAAATAGAATAATTTGGACATCATTTTTATTTTATTGAACAAATTAAGAACTCTAAATTCAAAACGACGTTCCTCCCTAAGAATACAATCCAATAAACAGGAATGATAATCTTAGACGGGGTTTTTTTAAATAGTTATAGGATTTTTACAAAAATATGTGTTTTAGGTCATGTCACATGTTTTACTTAAAAATTCTTTTAATTTTTGTTTCTTAATCTTAATTTTAATATAAAAATGTATTTTCATAATTAAACAATTTTAAATTTAATGTATTAGCTGTTTGTTATGATTTCCATGTAATTTTTGAATTTCTAAGTTTCCTTTTTGAATTTCCAATTTTTTTGTTCAATTGGATTTTTTTAAATTTATTGAAAACAATGTATTACATTTCCAGTCAATTAAGATCATTTTGATTGATTTCAGATGATGATTAATACACTCAAATATGCTATTTCTTTACATTTATTACAGATTTTTTTTTTTGTTTACTTGATCTTAATTTCTTGAATTCAGATGTTAATCGATATATCTTCATGTATTATTACTAATCCAATTCTTTCATATTTTGATTCTTAAATGATTTTTAATTGCGCAATTTACTATTTCGTTTTTTCTCTTTCTCTCTATTTATTTATCTCAACATACTCTGCGAAAGCTTATTTGCGGAGATTTCTTTGTATAAATACATCTTCAATATTCTTCTTGGCATAAACGTTTGTGTGTGTATGTGTGTTTACCTTCTTAAACAAACTTCTTTGTGTTAAACCATCTTGGTGTAAAAAACTCACTTTCTTACACCGAAAAGAACGTTTTATAAAAGTGACATGGCTTCCATATAATTAGTATTTTGCCTGGCATTAAAATCAAATATTCATGTCATCTTCAATGTATGCATGCCTATATAAAAGCTTTCAATCTTACACTATCACTATAATTAAGTAATATTATTCTTTCAATATTAAACATTAATTTATTATTTTTCATTGTTCAAATTAATTACAATTTCATTTTATTTTCGGTGCATTTCATTAGAAAAATGTGTTGATACAGAGCTTGATAATTTTTATGTTTCCTAGCTCTTGAAATCAGTAAATTAACTATTAAAATGAAATTAGACCCACAATTTGGAAATATGCATTTCAGCAATATGCAATTCAACTGAATTTAAGAAATGTTCATTATGAGAATCCTTCTGAAATGCTTTAATAGCTTAAAAATCAATTATAGCCAAATGAGAATGCTTTGAAATATTTGTAATAGTTGCTCAATAGACTAAAAAGGATTCCAACTCATTGAGTTATTTGTATTTTTTTGATTCATTGAATTAAAATGTCACAAAGTTGAAGTAATCTTCGATAACATATATATTTTATTTGAATAAGTAGCGTTTTGAAAATTTAATGAACGAAATAAAATAATTTTTATAAAATAAAAAATAAACGAGGACAAAAACATTTTTAGATTAATGTTAAATATAAAAACACATTTAAATTTTGAATACATGTAAAAACATTTTTAGCTAATATATAAAACAAGCAAGAGTCACGAAAAATTTTATTGATGTTTATAATTATATTTTTTTATAATAACTAATTTATTTACGTATTTTATTGGCCTGTTATAATCAATATAAATAATTTCTTCTTTACAATCAGTTGAAGGAATTTAGTTTTGACATTTAATTATGATTTATCTTATTAATTTCCTCAATATTCTATTTTTGATAATATAAAATTTGAAATATGTTTTCAACTATTGTCACCTGTCATTATTGCTTACCTGGCAAACTTTATATACATAGTAAGCCATATTCAAATGTCGCAAAGGAGGAAACCCGTAAAATCTCCAAGAACCCAACTCAACTGATAAGCAAGCAGAAGAAGAAGTCTAGACTCGATTTGGTTTGTTTTGCTTAACGTGTTTTACTGTCAATTTTACACACAAGGCTCATATAGAAATTTAGGAAATCTATCCCTCACTGCATCTGGGATCTGACCCGGAACTTTCCATTCTGAAGAACGTAATCCTACCACGTTCTTGATTACCACCTTCTTAAAATTTTGCTACATGAGACTGAATTTTAGATTTTTTAAAAGAGAAATAAAAAATTTATTTTAAGATGAGAAAATATCCAAAAACAACAGATAAATCTCTCCCTCGACCACACGTGACCCTTGAACAAGTTCGACAAAAATGTTTTGGCTATATTATTCAAAAAATTATGAGTTCAATAAACGTGAATCTTATACGTCAAGAAAAGGTTTTTTATTCAGATCAGTTCAGAATAATTTATTTCAAATTATAATTGAAATACTGATGTGAATACATTTCAAAATTGTTGTTATCTAGCTAACATATTTTAGAACTATCAAATTATTCCAATTTTATACGAAATTATACTAACAAAGTGTTGTATCTGCAAGTAAATATATATATATATATATATATTATATAAAACTCTCAAAATTCTAAGTTGTGGCATAAGTATATACTAGAATTGTAAAAAAGTTATTTTATTAGAATTTTTAAAATAGCGGATTCAATTTCTATGGCGAAGTATATGAATTATGAATGAGTTGAAAATGTTTTCTCTTTGATACATTTGCAGTTATAAATGAAAAATAATTCTATTTCATGAGCTCGTAAAAATTTAGGAAAAATATCAAACACAGAATATCTATAAAAGATGTTTCTTTTTTCAACGCAGAGAGAGAAAAAATCTGAAAAGAGTTTATATAGATATTTCCGTCAACAATTTTTCATTGCGAAGTTTGTCTTTCAAAAAATGGAATATTTCAGTAAAACTGTATGAATACTTGTCGTACACCCAAAGCCCTTTTCAGTATTTGTATTAAATTTAAAATAAAATCAACAATGCTTGAATTAGCTCATTGCTTTGTTAAAATAGTTCTCGAACATTATTTATATTTCAAACAAAAACTGCTTCTTTGAATCATTGAAGTTGAAGGAACAATTTTTTTCTCAGCAGAAAGAACAAGTATTTTCTTTCTTGAATCTTTTTATATGAAATTATTTGGAAGTGCTTTGAAAGCTGTCGCTTGATCTTTATAGACTTCCACAGAAACCACACAAGAGATGTTTATTTATAAAATTTTATATTTGCAGTATCAAATCCTTTATTTTCAGTATTTGCTCACTTAACTTTACCTCTTCACGATTATCATTCGAATTCATTGAAGAGAATTTGTGTACATTAGAAAACATTCTAAAATTTCATGAATTCATAGAAAACATTCTAAAATTTCATGGAACATTCTCAATGAAATTTCTTTCACGTTTCATCCATTGAAAGGATTATTACTGAGTTAAAAAATTTTCATCAGATATGCATTTTATATTATGTACATGAATACTTTATACACATTTACATACATAAAAAATATGTAAGAACGTTTATTATTTTCGTCATTTATATGTATTTATAAGCAAAAAAAGTTAAAGTTGATCCAAATTTTAAAATTTATGAAATTAGTTCCTTCTTATAAAAAATTTGTTGCAAGATTTTTATTATGTAAATTTATTTAAAAATTTCTTATGAATATACATTTATTCAATAATTATTAAAATGTATTTACGTAGAATTAACTGCAATGCATTTTATTTATAAGAGGAAGAAGTCTTCCATGTAACTTTCTCCTTTATAAATATCAGATTTATTTTTTTACTTTGTACCATTATAAAATAATAAATTATATAATCATATGCAAAATTTGTTGCATGCGTAGACAATGGTTAATGTCCATTAGCATTTCTTTATTTCAAGATGCATTTTCGGATGTTATAAAGTTATAGAAATCATCATAATTCGGTTTTTCTTTTTCTTAGATCTGGGAAGCTGCCAGAATTTTGGGTACTATATTTTATTTGGGTATTTAAACTAAAAATACCTATTTGCATAAACCTAAGTACTTTTACTTGAAATATTTTATGAAATAATAACTGTATATTTAGTATTATTTTTTTTAAAGTTTTCATAACCTTTTCAAGTTTCTACACTTTATATGAAGCATTCTTAGAGAAATGCTATAAAATTTTTAGGAAGACATAAACGTGAATTAATAATTTCAACTTAACTGCTTGAAAAGTTACATTTTTGTTTTAAATGACAAACGAATTTCTATTTTTCCTTTTGAAATGGTAGTTTATATCATTATTTTATTAAACTTTTATAACAATATGGAAATAAGACTTATTATTGAATAATTCAAAATTTTTCAAGTTTATTGCATAGAAAGTTTTAAACAGAATTCATCAAACTAAGTCATAACTTATTTTATTCTTGATATTGTATAACTGTCAAGAAAAGAACAAATATTTTGATATTTGTGTGCCCAAAAATAAGTTGCTATAGAAAACAGATGATCTTTAAAACAGTCTTCAAGAAAAGCTTTTGAATGTAATAAAAAGTAAAATAAAATCAAGTATTAACTTCTTTAGAACATCTAAGATATGCATAGTATCAAAGAACTGAAAATTTGAAAAGCAAGATTGGCTGAAATATAATCCAGCTTATAAGGATGGAAATTCCTTGAATTCTTGAAATGAAATTTTGGTACGTAATTTTTAATTTAAGAAAGAAGTCGATCAAAATTCTACTGTTTTACTATACAAAATGATTTTGATGAAACAAAAACTAAAAAATAGCAAGCAACTGCTAAAATTTTTTTAAGAAATAATTTCTTGAAAAAGCTTACTCAAGTCTGACAGGGCATGGATAAAAATATACCTATTATCTTTAATTTAAATAAAATTTTAAATTTAGTTCACAATAATTTGCTTTAAATTAAAAGCTATCAATATTTTACTAAAATTTATGTTTTAGAATTATAAAATAATTTAGCATATAAATGCATTTTATGTATTGGAAACTAGCTCTTTTATTTTTTATAAAGCAATCAAAGTTGAATAACAAAGGAAACACTTAAACATACTTTTTGATAAATCAAAAATTTTAAACTCAGTATATACGTTGACAATTATTAAGATTAAAATTAAACTAATTCATATTCATAAGATCTATTAAAAGATTAATAAGAAAGATCATCTAAAACTTTCTATGGATGAAGAAAGTACACGATTTAATATTTAACTTTACCTTATCCCACATTTTTTACTGAGAGAAATTCTATAGAATGCTTAAACACTTCCTAAAAAAATAAATTTTCTTTTGTTGCTTTATTTAAATAAAATTGAGAAATTCATTTTCATCCGCAATACATAAATTAAATGATTAATTATTGACGGAATTCATACTCTATCAATGAAACAAAGGCTGTTCTCTCAACGAAGAAGATATATTACTGAAGGACTTATAAGTTATTAGCTTTTCATTTTAATCAAGCACAAATTTTAAAGCTACATATTTATACCACCCTTAGAAATTGGATATAAAGGTAATTAATATGCAATTAATTACCTTCAAATTTTGATAAGTGACGAAATCTTTTTAAAACTAGTTTTAAATGCCCTTCACTACGCTTTAAAAATTAAATATTAATAAAAGAAAATTGCCTGTTTATGAATATCAACACTTGTATTCAGTCACATCTCTTAAAAGATTAATTAATAATATTAAGATTACAATGAGATTAATTCAGATTAACGAAGATCTATTAAGAGATTAACAAGAGAGATCACATATATTAAGAGATTAATAATTTTTAAACGAAACAAAACATTATAATTCATAGTAATTTCCAATATATGATTTGTTTAGAATATTTGTGTGAGAATAATACATGTAATTGAATTTATAATACAATTCATACTTTAAGATAATTTTTTATCAGTATTTTAAATTTAACATTATAACTATCCACAATAACTTATATTTAAATAAGTGTGTATCTCCCATTTGAATTAAAAAATACTTTTATTTTCTTCATACTTTCTTTGTTAAATAATATTTAAACGCTTGTCATGTTTTTAAACGATATCATATTTAACTATATTCCGATTAATAAAAATAATATTGAATGAACAATTATTAAAATTTAAATACAAATAAAGTGTTGAAATTTAAAAAATATTTATTATAATTGTATTCTGAGAAAGCATAAAATATATTATAATTTGAAACCCTTCCTATGTTATAGGAATAGTGAGAATTCTATCAACAATATTGTGAAAAATGTCTTTCAGTAATATTTTTCTTCGTAAATTATAAAATCCTTAGTATTCTGTTATATTGAAAAGTAAATTTTAGTTTCATTAACCGAGACTCACCCTCAGCTAAATATCTTCTTCCAATAAGATGCGACGGAAGAAAGGCATCATATAATAAAGAATTCCTATTAGCCCACAGGAAATAACTTCATTTCCTGTTTCAATATTTACTGTTGTCTCTATTTCAAGGAAATATAGCTCTCTAATGTTTAACAGCATAAGAAGATGAATGTCCAATACAAAATTACTTGTAGGAAAGTTAATCAAAACAATTTCAGCAGTTTCAGTGATTCAATGGCATAGTTAATTCAATTTTATATAGGAAATGAGACCCAAAGTTATTAAATATATCTTTCTAAATATTTAATTTGGTATAATGGATAGGTGTTCTCGTTCTATCATTGTAACTGACATTAAAATAAATTTCTATTTAATCAGATTACAACATAAATCTTCAACCAACAAGGGTATGAATCAAGAATTCTTTATGGATTAAAACAATTTTTAAGATATAAATAATTCCCAAGTAAAAAAATAATTTCCAGCACTAAATATAACAAAAATAATCTGAAAAAATAAAGAAATATATAATCTTTCACATTTGATGCCTTAATAGTCTTATATAAGAAAATGTGTTACGTAATAACTCGGAAGATTGAGTCGACGCCAGACCCAAATGAAGGCTATGTTACTGAGATTTTACTGGACTACACAAGTCATTAGGTAGTAATTCCATAGCATTTTTATGCTGACTAAATATGACATTTTGTAAAGGAAAGTACCAATTCAAGTACCAAATTTTGTCACTTGATCGTTCAAAATTTCAGAGCAATTAACAATATTTAGACCTTTCTCTGTTCATTTGGATTCTTTAAATAATCAATAATGAATAGCATTTTATCTATGATATTTTGCTAAGTAAATAATGACAACGAATTATTCTAAGTTTGTAAAACATTTTCACACACACACACACATCATTATAAAACAAAATGAAACACAGACAATATCATTTTGATTAAACTATACATAAGAAAGTTTTAAAAGTATTTTTAATTATTCTAGTTTTAATGTAACTTATTTAATTTTGATAATTTTTGCCCTAAATTTTTCTTGAAATCTGTTTTAATAGATAGCATTTAAAGAAGTTTAACTTATTGACGTTAAGTATGCATATAAAAACTTTTTTTCATTTAAAAATATCTATAATAGAAAAAAACTTTTTTTCCATTATAATAAATATTTTGGAATTATTTTCTTGAATATATTATTTAACTTGTTTCTTACTTACGTTTCGCATGAAATGCATTTTTGATTAACAGCAGAATAGGATGTTCTCTGTTTTGTATTCGCTGTACTTTCTGTGAAAAAGAGATTAACGACTGAAGTAGAAACCATTTAAAACGTAAAACTTACAAATCCTTTTATGAACATCAAACACTTTTATGTAGTTAAATCATCCTTTTCATCTGAGATGATACAAATTACATACTTTCTCACAAAATACTTAACGCTAAATAATTTAGCAAACTTTTTGTTGTCTTCTTAATTTTATACAGTTAAAGCGTAGTGCCTGAGCCATTACAAAAACAGTAATAAAATCGGTACAAAACCAAAATGCTTTTACCAATGCTGCACAATTTTCAAGAGAAATTAATTCAATTAAATTCTTTTAAGCAAATTTATTCCAACCATCAGAAAATGCAACTAATATATCTAGTTAATACTTATGACAGTTAAAAATATCTTTAAAAATTTAAATAAAAGAATTCTACTCTGCTCCATTTTCAAAAACATTTTTTTATTTGTAAAATTTTATCGTAGTGACTAAGCTGCTTCCTAAAGTCGTGAGAGAATCAGAAAAGAACCAACACGCACGTCCCGATACTTGCTATATTTTTAAACAATTATAAAAAAATAAAACATTTCAATAGAAAAAGTCAAAAGTTATTAATTTTTTTCGTTAAATATTTGCGCAATTTGTGGATACAATAAACTTTTTCTTATAAAATATCGTCGTAGTAATTGGGCTCAAATGAAAGCACAGCCAATTTGTCTGTTCAACAACAACTTCATTTACAGCATCCACTAAGCAGAATTATATCATTCATTTTTCAGTAATGTTGAGAAGATGTCCATATTAGCCTAAATGTATACTTGACAAGAGAGTCATTTTGTGCACAATTTGCACATTTTCATGTAGATTATGCTTTGCGTTACGTTAAATTAATAATGTGATGCATTTATGGCAGCGTATTTCTGCTGCCTGAAGCTGCTGTTATTAACCCAAGTTTTGAGCAGCCAGGTAATTGTCTATCTTACTTGTACTAACCCTCTTTCATTGTAACTTTCTCTCAAATCTGTTAAAACAAAAATACTCGTGGGTAGATATCGCTGCATGGGCCAACTGCCATGCCATGAACGCGGATGCTAGTGATTGACAGATTTCAAGCTTAGGTAATTTTAGTTATAACAAATTTATACAAACTTTTAAATCAAAAATTTACTATGGACAATCGTTATAATTCATTTAAAACTTATTTTGGAGACGTGTACGTTAGTCATAAGGAGTTCAGTCTGGTCATCAGACACACTGCATCCATAATTATAATCAAGCACCTTATAATTTTCTCAGAATTACAATAAATTTTTACAAAATTAGTTTGTAAAAGTTCAAAACTGCAATAGAGGAAAGATTAAAATATCAGAATTGTCCGAGTGATTTCACATTTTATTTAATCCCAGTAACTGATGCTTAAAAAATAAATACTTAACCAGTCTCAAAAGGGCACCATTTTTCTGGTTATGACTATAATTTTTCTTGATCGATAAGCAGCGTGTTATTTGCGGTCAACTTACAGAATCTTCATTGACCGAGAAAGGTAATGAAGTAAGAAAAATCTGCAAAAAATATATTATCTCTCGTATCCCTATTTTTTAAAAATATTTCATTCGTGTGCCAACACTTTTATGTGCTACATATTTTGAAGAATTTGTATCTTAAAAAAAATTTTTAGTTTTGGTACAAAACACTCTCTGCCAAAAAAGAATAAACAGAATAAAAAGTTATAAAATAATTTATCTATGAATAAATATATATTATTTTCATGCTTCACGTGTTGTACTACATGTATTTTTCATTACAAAATATATTTTTATTATGTTATATATCATACGTTTTTAGATAAAAAATCCGCTGAAAATTGTCTTTTTGTAAAACCACTATTAAAAACAGAAATGAAAACATTGTTCCAATTTTGAGTGATTAAGGAATTTAATGTAAACTATTAAATTTTAGTGATGCTGAAACAAAGAATTAATTAACTATTCAGGCAGGAAAATTAAATTTATTATAAGTGAAAAACTGGCATATAACAAAATACGACTTCTAAACTGAAATATAATGAGAATGCTTCGTATTAAGAATTTATATCTAGAGTAAAAATAGTGCAGATAATTTCTTATATACATCCATGAAAATAACGTTTCTTTTATGCATACACATTTATAGGAATAGGTGCTTAAAACTCGAAGTTTTTTTTTTTTTTGTGAATGTCCTCCACAATCTAAAAAACATTTTTCCAGGATGGCAGTATGTAAGTGACGTCTGTTTAATTTGCAACCATCACCTGTCATGCTATTCGACGGCCGGTGTTCATATATTCTTTATAGGCTCATCAAGATTTAATGGAAGTACTAAGCCATAAAGTCCCATATGGAAGGTTTGTTTCCAGTCACATTGAACAATAAGTGATGAATATTGTGTTTCTGCATGCGCACATATTTAATAAATACTTAAGAGTTTTCTGCCATGTTTGAATTCAATTTATTAACAAATCTGAAAAGGTGCCTTTCAACAGTTTTCAACTTTTATATTATTCACAATGCTGAGTCATTATGCAACTTTAGCAACTAATTTTGATTGAACATAAGAACATGACATATATAAGGTAATACACATAAATTTCAGTTATTTAAGTTCTCAGGAGTTCTGCCCTACAAATGGAATTTCTTAACACAAGGGCTTCAAAAATAAGTGTGATATTCTTTACTTGATTGATAAAATACATACTTGAAAAGAAATATAAGAAAAAATATTCTGAGGCTCTGCTCAGAATATTTTTTTATGATACGTAAATAATAACATTTTAAGAGAATAACTTGTTGTTCCTAATTTCTTACAACAATTGTATTCCTTTTAAGTTTAAAAATGGGTGGATATTTAGAAGTTCCTATAGTCAAATCATATGAACTTCACAAAAATGAACCTAGACAAATTTTTAGAAATAACTTAATTGATTTGTAATTTCTTAAGCTATGCAATAATATGAGATAAAACAAACATTGATGAGAAAACAAGCATAAAAACGTACAGGTTCAAGTAATTTGCGTGTACTTGTATCGAGAAAATAATTACTAAAATTATTAATATTCTTCATTAAATTTTTACATTAAAATGTCCGTCAAGATGTTTTAATAATGAAGTTAAATTAAAATATTTCAAGTGACATCATTTCTTGCAAGCAGAATTTGCATTAAGCTAATACTTGAGGTATCAACCATGACAAACAGAATTTTCTCATGGTGGAACGTTTTATTATTAAGGCTTTCTAACAGGTCACTCCCAAACACAAACCTGGTATTTCAGTTATATTCAATTATACTTCTTATATATATATATATATATATATATATATATATATATATATATATTGGCAAAGAATGTAGTTATATATTTACGTTTGCAAGTTCATTTAAAATCAGATTATTAAAAGTTTTGTCTTGAGAAAAGGTCTGCGCAAAATTACTTCATACAGATCTTTCAAATATGCTATATATATATATATATATATATATATATATATATATA
>JAPDSC010067739.1:482723-504103 GCA_026290005.1 Latrodectus geometricus
TTTCAATTAATGTCTTACTTATCAGCATATTCCATGTTTATCTATTAAGAAAAAGAGACATTAAACGCTTGCACGTATTAAAGTTGGGAATATTTAACGTTTGCTTTTTGTTCTCTGACATACCAAATATGCTGCGGTAATTTAATCTTTTAATAGTATTTGAACGCATGAATATTAACAGTCTGTACAAAAATTAAGAGTTTTGGCAATTGCTAAATGTTTATTATTCATGGAATAATGAAGCTTGTAAAATTTATGAATTTTATCTCTATAAGATGGCTTTTGGAGAGACATTATAAATATTTCTGGAAAGTAGAAAAAAGGGAATAAAACAAGATTTTATTTGTCATATTAATACCAAATTTAGAATAACTTCATACCTCGTAAGAGATTAGATTGGATTTTTCCAAACTTCGAATTTCAAAAACTATCTCTCTCAGTGTTGATTTAGAATTTCAGAAGAGACGCAAGATCCTTTGAAAAGCTGTACCTTAAGAACAAAATATTCAATTTAATAAGTGCGTATATTTCATGTTAAAATTATACCATTTTTAATATTTCTATTTATTTTTAAAATACTTCTTATTAGAGAACTATGTTGTACAAAAAGGTTCACAAAATTTATACATCTAAAAAATACTATATTTCGAAATGTAGGACTTTTTCCTGCTTATTTCAGACATCTTGACATAATAAAAAATGTGCGATTTTTCTTAATTTTCTTACTATATGTTTTAACATTAATAATTAAAAAAATTAAATTTAATAAATTTATGTACTTTAAAAAATAATTTTTATATTAAGTTAAGTATTTTGTTGGTTTACAAAACATTTACAGCGAAGATAAAGGGAAATTCATTGCACATTTAAAACCATTTTAGTCCAAGAAATATCCACAAGCCATTCCTGATTATCATTAGTATTTGGTCGAACGAAGAGATTCATAATCCTTCTCGAGAAAATCTCGGTTAGGAGATATGATCTCTCTTAGAATTCTCCTTAGCACTTCAAATTTATTTCTATTCATAATGTCGGGCTCTTCCAAATTGCGCCGATATTAATCTTGAAACATTCGCGAATCAACTCTAAGCTCCGAACTACAAACCACTCCGCTTCTCTTGACAAGCAGTAAGGACTGCCCCTAAACATCAAGAAAATCAATTCCTGTTATCTGTCCCGAACTTCTCGCTTTTCATGGAAAATCACAGTTTTCGTAAAAAAACATTTTGATTTCAACCAATTACCTCAGTTTCAAAGAAAATTGATTTGTTACAGTTTGTAAATATTTGCAATTCAATGATTTACATTTTAAATACTTTTATAGAAATGAACAAAAGAGTAAAATTTATTTAAAACATTCAAGTTTCCAAACTTGTCTACAGTAATGCGAGTAAAAAAGGAAGTTCTTTCCTGATATACGATACTGCCATCTTTTGGTCAGAAAAGAAACTAAATCCATTAGAAACATTTCGGTATTTTCTTATTTTTCAGCTTCTTTTTTCATTCCTTTTTATTTTTCAAGACTTTTGATAAGCCCAAATATTAATATCACTAAAAAACTTTTAAGAATTTATATATTAAATATATAAGAATGAAAATGAAGTAACAATGCCACTTGATTCACTAATTGCAATTCCATGCTATTAAATAAGCAATTTTATTTTATAACATGGAATTGCAATTAGTTAAATAAGCAATTTTATTTAGAAATATCGGCAAATAAAAGTGAAAATGAAGGAATAAAACAATAATTTCAGTTCTGAAGCATGAATAACTTAAGCAGTTTCTTAAGAGACTGAAGGAAAGTTGGTAACAGTACACGGCGCACATAGTCAAAGAGAACTATTAATATTTACATACATGATTAAAATCATCGATTTAGCTTGATTATTCACTAAAATTATAAAAATAGAAAAAATCTACCATAAAATAAATTAATTATCAACAAATCTCATTAATACATTAACATATCTACATACAAAATCAGGTTTAACTCTTTTTGCAAATTATTAGTTACTGTAACTCATTTTGCTTACTTTTGGTCAAGTAAATATTAGAATTAATTTAGAAAAAGATTATCCGCATTCAGGGTTCAACAGATATCAGTGTAAAAATCAGTTAAATTTTTAGTGAAACAAGGTTGATCAAGTGTATGTTTTCGTAGATTTTAGGAATTTCTACGAATACTGCAAATATTTATAAAACGATAAACAAAGGGAAATGTATTTTATACTTTTCCCTTTGTTTATCATTACAGGAATATACATATATATTTAGTTATATTAGCAATAAACATAAGAAAACAAAATTAGTTTATATGCCAAACAAAATTTTAAGTATAATTCGTCTTTGAAACATATTTCCTCGATATCAAACTGCTGTAACTTTTCTGTCAAATAAAACCATGTCAAAAATCTAACGTCATAACGTATTACGTCATAATTATCGCGTCAAAAATATAACGTATTTTCGTATAGATTGCCATTTTACAAACGGATAAAATATTCAAACAAATATTTAAATTGAAATATTTTACTCTGCATTATGCAATATATAAATTTATATATATATTTGAATAGACAACGCTGAAATAATCATTTTTTTCCATCTTGATAAAAATTATCTCCAGAATGCTTTTTAGCAACATTCAATCCTATATTTTTAAATCTTTTTAACAACTTTTAATTTTTGTTCATTTCTTCAGCTTGTTCATTATTTTTAGACAGATTTCCTGAGGGATACTCAAGGTTGCATAATGTAATGGTTTACTCAGAATAGTATTTATATAAAATATTAGTTGTGTCTAGTTGCAACGATAAACAATGCATATTTTATAAACGCAAATATTCAAATAACCAGACTACTCAAAACAATTAAAAATATCGAGCTTAATTGATATATTATTGACAGATGTAGTAGGCTATGAGATAAAAACGCCATTTGTTTGGCAAAAAAAATTTCGTTTTATTGAGCATTTGTGTACCAAAGAAAATAAACACAGTATGTACACGAGAAAAACAAAAAAATTTTCCGGGAAAGAAAACCGTTTTTAATAGGGGGTATTGTTTCCCCGAATGCTCAGCAATGAGGAACACCTTTGAAGCATAATGAGACTGTTAATGGCCAAATCTCATTCACTGCTGCTAAAGTGCGTCTTCGGCATCAAGTTTAAAATTTGCACACGACTAAGTTTAAAAAAGAAAAAATGTGCATTTGTAACTCTCTTTTTCTATTTAAAAAGAAAAAAAATTCCATATGCCGTTATTTTATAAGATTTTCGATACCTTTTTATTGTTTTGAGCAGTCTTACCCAAAATCTTTATTGCATTTCTTAACACATATATTTCTAAAAAGTATTTCAACAAGTGTGATTAGCTTTTTATCAATTTTATCATAAATTAACAGATTCTTTGACAGCTTTATGAACGAAAAAATTTAAATTGCACCAGGTTTGTGCCCTTGTGAAAATTATGCACTAAAGTTTTATATGAATCAAAATATTGCTTTTATTATAAGAGAAACTTAGAATATAAAAATGAGACTAAAAGTTTTTTTAACCTAATTTAGATACTGTGAAAGTTTTTGCAGTGTGTATTAATCAGGTTTAAACATTTCTTTTGAGTTACAGTCATAATGCTTACCATATTGAGACATGATTCCAAAGAAAAAGTATTTAGGTTGTAGTTACTCTTAGTAATTACAAACTATCTTCATGAACAGCTTTTTAATTCTAAAAGTATATTTATGACAGATTTTGAACTGAAAGGAATTTTGCGACTAAAAATTTAATTTTTATAAATAATTGATAAAAAAAAATAATTACAGCATTCATAAATTCAATGATTATGATAGATTTTTTTTTTTTTTTTTTTTTTTTTTTTTTTTTTTTTTTTTTTTTTTTATGAATCGAAAAAAGCTTGCATCATATTTTTTATTATTTTCTTGAAACATATTATCCCAATATGTACTAGATGTACTAGTAATTTTATTAATAATAAATAGGCTCATTACTTTGAAATAATTTTTATAATTGTGAATCACAGAGTATAAAGACTTAATAAATTACATTTCACACTATTCTACAGCTACCTAAAATGTAATATTGAGATTGTTTTTTGCAATTTGTGTTCACATAGGCAAAACTCCTGGATTTCATACACAAAATATCAAACGCTACAATTAAAGAAACAGATTTAAAAATGAATTCAAATGATTCGAATCATACATTGCATTGTGTGACAAAATGGCAATAAATTATAAAATCTTCTATTAACATAGCTACATTATTGTTTAAGAAAAAGAAAATAATTTTGCGACTTGAGAAGAATAATAATTAAATAATAATTTATAGAATACAAGATAAGTATGTAACGTTTAAAGAACATATATAAGACAAATAAATCCCTTTTTTTTACCATTTAGCTTTGGTATTTTGTTTATGATCATCAGTTTTTTTATGTAAGAATTCTGAATTAAGAAAAAAATATAAAGTCATGAGTTAAATATATTTCATGACAGCTAATCATTAAAATGGATGTAAATATCTATTTGATATCTTTAGTATGTCAACACATATCACAACAATTTTCAACATTCATAAATTTGTCTTATCATATTTTTTTAGACAAAGGTCACAAATTAAAAAAAACAACGGAGTTTAGGAAAGATGGCTAAAATTAATTCGAGAGTATATATATATATATATATATATATATATATATATATATATATATATAAACAGTATATACAATATAAAACAATAAATACAACACATGAAAATCAATGGAATCAATAAAATATAATAATAACTAATATATATTATTAGTAATTTAAACATCAAAGAGAGTGTTCTATTTGCATAGTAGACCATTTCCCTCCTAATGAAGACGTGGTTCCTAATTGAATTGTACACTTTTTTCTTAATCTTATCTAATTTATGTTGTATAGTTTCTTCTTACTCTTGCTTTGATTTTTTATAGTTTTTCAAATTAGAAGTTTATATATATATATATATATATATATATATATATATAAACTTCTCTTGGTTCCTCTATACAGTATAGTATAAAAACATACTCAATGGACAAACAAAATATAGTAAATGTTTTTATTATTTTAAAAGTTATATTGCATTTCAAATTAATATTTTATTTAATATTTATACTGTAAAGATAAAATTTTGTTTCTTAAAATTATGCATTATAAAATCTACTCTAAAATATAAAATAAAAAATTATTGAAGAGAAAGACTTTTAAAATATACTTTTCTACTGTTATCTTAAAAAAATATTAAGACTTTTTTAATAATTTTTTTAAGCCTACAGTAGAAAAAGCAAATCATTAAGATACCCGCCGAAAATACGAGAAAGAGCGAATTTTGTTTTAAAAGGATGATTTAAATAATGGCCATGATAAAATAAAAACATTTGTAAGCTTTCTAGTATACATAACTTTTGGTTAAACATTATATTAAAGAAAGCAAAACGGATAAGTTGTTTTTTCATTAAATTCAACTTTTTACTCTGTAGTGTACTATATTTCTATTTATTAAAAAATTTACATTTGAAATTATTATAAAACAAACAGTGAGCAGGAAAATTCATTTTTAGGAAACATCAAAAATATCAGTTTGTATCACATTTAATTTAAACTAGTTTACATAACAGATTACTAATTAATTAATAATCAAGTTTGGTCGTTTTCTTATTTGTCATAAAAATGTTTTTATAAGGATAATTTTATCTTCATATTAAGTATAGTTATTAAAAAATGAAAAGATACCAACATGATAAAGTCAAAAATCTAGAATCCTTTGCATACACACTCATGTGTGCAAAAAAAATCATTGAATCAGAATTACAAATTAAAACTTTTAAAGTACAAAACATCTCTAATTAGCTTCTGATTTATATTTTTTAAGTAATCAAAGCTCAATTTGAATATTGTTTTAATAAAACATTTCCAATTTTATAGTGCAAAGTTCAAATTTTTCACTTACTATTAACAACTCTGAATTATTTTAGATATTTTAGATTATTATTTTAGATAAATTGAACAAAGATTTAATTAAAATTACCTTTGATAATTATGATAAAATTAAAAAAATGAGGTCATTTTTTAAAAAAAAAAGAAAAAGGTGAGATTTAATTTTATACGTTAGCCTAAATTTTTATATAATAACAAGAATTCAAAATATTTGGTACTTCAGTAATCAAAAATACATTTCTTTTAATCAATTTATAATCCTTATGTCATTAAAATTCATAAAAATGCAAAAATAATACAAACTTAAAATATGAAACAATAAAAAATATGTTTAAAAAATGAGATAACTATATACTCACACACACCGCATTGATTGATTGATTTATGTATGTTATAAAATATGGATCCTGCAGCAATCAAAGGGAAATATAAACACGAAACAAATAGATCACGAAATGTGTTCACTTGATACAGTTATTTTCAGTGATATAAAGTAAGACGTATTTTTAATTTATTTATTATCATATTTAATTTTTACTAATATTTAATTATAAATACATTTTACTTCCAAAACATTTTTGGTATTAACAAAATAATAAACTGCAAGATGTCTTTGAAAATTATTTTATAAAGTTTTTTCCACTATAGCTATTTACAATGATCTGGAAAATAATAAAAAAATGTTAAAGAGTAGAAAAAATAAAAGCCTTAGTAAAAAAATCATAATCAGTTGATTTCTAAGGCATAATGATTGGATAAATTTCAAGGAAAAAAATAAGATCATGCAAAAACCTAATGTCTCCTGAAGGAACAGTGTTTAAGAAATTCTATGATAGTATGTTAGTCATACTTTAAATTTATATAAATAAAACATACTTCTATTCTTTTATTTTATAAATACTTATTTTATACATCTATCATAAAAACATATTTAATATTAAGTTATGTTCATTAGAAACATTCGAATAATCAAGAAACAGAAAATATAAATGATTTGTATTTAAACAAAATATTAAGTGAATAATATATTTAAATTATGTGAAAACGTATTAAGCATTATTTTAAATATCGCACAAAAATTTAAAAACCTTAATTACATACTAATTTCAACGAAATTTTGAAGAAAATTCCAAACACATAGCAAAGTGTAGAATAACAGAAATAATATATAGTTACATTTTCACACAATAAGTATGACATTTGAAATAGACAAAAAGGGAATGCCAATTATAAAAAATACATTTAGTATGAAGTGATTCCAGATCAATGATAACATGATGCAGTTTCCAGATATATAATTCAATTATTGTCTTTTGTAATTAACATTATAGTAAATGATTTTTCATTACAATTCTCTTTTAATGCCAAATAAAAATAAAGTCTCAAGGAACAGAATTGAAATGTTTACTTTCAATTCAAAATGTTGTTCAAAAATTTCTTGATACCAAAATCAAATTGGTACTGTGCATAATTGTTACTCCATGAAATAATGTTCCAATGAACATTGCAATTTTACAAGAAATTACTACTGCTTGTGACATAAATATATATGCATACAACTATCAAATATATCTATTTTATGTAACTGACCATTCATGATCAAATATAGAAAGACTTAATTAAAAAGATTGACTTGACACTTTGAAAACTTGAAATACATAAATTACCATCACCGTAAAGGATAAGACAAACACAGCAGATGTTTATGATAAGATGCGATATAATTAATTTTCAAATCGCTATACATCTTATTCAGTCTCTTTATTAAATACTTCAGTGTTGTAAATTTTTTTTTCTCTCTCTGTCAAGTAGGTAATACCAAATATAGCTTATTGAACCATAAAATTTCACACTTATTTTGAATAATAGCTTGAAGAAAATTAAAGAATAATTTAGAATGATTTGCTCATTAAAGTTCGACTTTTTCTTCTTATACTGGAGTTACGCAGAAGGAATACTATTCTTTTCCTTCCGCACAATTATGATTGTTGCTTATTCCAAACAAGATAGTAATTCTTAACATATTCTTGAGTGCCTGAATAAAAACTTTTTTTTTTTTTTTGCTCATATCTTTGATATTTCTGAGAGTGTATGTCAACAAATAGTTTCTCTTGATCAATGGGGGCAAAATCTCAAGTAGATGAATAAGTCTCCATGGTCCTTCTGAAAAAGTTGATATTCACTGATATTTTGACACAATAAAAGATATTCCAGAGATTTTTTTCGATTGTTTCTGTGCTGAAAACAGGATCAAGTTTGTAGATCTTATTCCTTTCTTAATACTGATACTTCATTGGCATTTTCTTTTCTTTTCTTTTTTTTTTTTTTTAATAAAATCCCCATTAACTACACAAGTAGCATTTTTCATATTGGAAAAATTAGCTTCAGTAGATTCTCTGAGAATATAAAGCTAACATCTTAGGTTCAGTCTTCACCTTTTTGATTTTGATGAGCGAATCTGAATTGGAAGAATCATTTTCCATTATTAAATTTGTGAAAATATCATCCCATGTTTTATCTACATAGAATCACTTGAGTAACTTTTTCTGTTTCCAAAACTACTGAAGTAGATTATAGATGTGAAACTGTTGTGGTTTGACTGTTTTGTTATCTGAATAATTCAAAGTTGTTATCTTTCATTGTGGCTGTCAACCACTTGAAATATTCTGCGATTCTTCAATTAATTCTTTGACAATTAATTTTTGAATCAGTCTAAATATCAAAGATTTAACGTTTTTAATTTCTACTTCTATATTTCGTTCACTTTTTTCGGTTTGTTTATAAATACAATTTTTTACTGAAAACTGTAGTTTTCAATATCAACTTCTTTTACAATTGGTAATTTATCAAATTTAAAAAAATTTGCTGCAGAATGATAATTTATTTCTCCCATGTATTGTATACCTTTTTTTCGCAGTGTTTTCTAATTTGTTCTGAATTCGTTCGTACAATCATTCCTTTAAAAATCGTCCTTTATTTTGTCATTATTTCTGGATACCAGGATTTGTTAATTTTGATCTCACATGTTTCATTTAGCCATGAAGAATCATTTATTATTTGCGTTCCATAATTTTGATGACAGTACATGTTTCTCGATCGCACTTAGGTGATTCCTATCCATAGTCGTCACTCCTTGCAAGGTACCTTAAGATATGTGCACTTGAAAACTTGGTGGTAATTTTACTTAGAGCAACATTCAACCAACCAAGCTACCATGTAAGGTAGTGTGTTTGAATCGTGACATAACCGAAAATTTGTCGTGTTCACAAATGATGGTTAGAGCAAGTAAAATATGCTATTGTCGCAATGTCCTCTATATGAAATGATAACTCTGATAATAATTTCACATGGAAATGATACTGTGATGGCATGTTGAGGATATTCTTAGTCTCTTATTATAAATTATGAAGATCCGCCCATTTTCACTGTCACAATGACACTCTCACTTCTGCCCTGTGTAGTACTCAAAGGTGAAAATCCTAGTAGCTGAGCATTGGTGAACAAAAATATATTTGCATTTGAAGCAACTGAATATACTCTGATACATGAGTTGTAAGATGAGAGTTAAAGCGTGAGAAGTTCCAATATTTTGGGATTTCCATATCAGCAATGCACAGTTAATAATTCATAATTTGAAGGATTTACGGAACAAACGTCAATCCAAGTTTCACCAATAAATAAATTAGATGATAAAAATTAAATGCTAAATGAAAACGCATGAAAAAATGTTTGCAGAAAAGAAAATTTTCAAAACTTCAGTTCATAAATAGGAATTAAAATTATCATTGTGTTTCCAGGATCATGTTAGCAAACAGTCACAAATTTATGAAATCATGTGAGTGTTTTAAAATTAGATTTATAAAAACGAGCACCTACTGTATTATGATATGTAAAAGAAATCATGTTTATTGATATGAATAAGAACGAGAATAACATATTAAATGTATAACTAAAAATGTAGAGTCAGATTTAAAAACACCATTATTAACTGTTCTTTATATAAATAGATTATATTTATAAAAATAGATTATTTAAAAATAAAGTTAGCATGAAATGAAATATTGAAATGCATTGAAATAAAAACTGATGAACTACAAAATTGAGTTTAATAATGCTGCATATATACATTCATAAATATATATATATATGATTTAAGTACATATGAAATGATGGACTTTAAATTTAACAAAATTTTATAGCAGTAATCCAAATCCTAATTTGAAAGCAATTTCAACCATGTCTTGCTGGATTGAGTCATGATAGCATACATAAACTTCACGAGCTTGAGGAGTGAAGAACAATCTCCTATAAAAGAAATTGAAATGTAAGTGTACATTAATGTAAGTATATATATTCATACATAACATACATACATACAGCTAACCCTTCTAATACTGCAACCCCTTATAAAAGATTTTTCATAACTGTGGGCAAATTCTTTTTCAAAATCTGGACAGTATAAAGTTTCATGTTAGGTGCATTGTTTTATACCTGCTCCATAATGACACATGTAATTTACATACAAACATTTAGTAAGTTACAGAAAACATTTAATTTTATAATAGAAAAACAAAAACTATTTTTAAACTAGCTTTCTCACTTTTGTTACTACCTTCTCAGAGAATTTTCTCATAAATAGTGAATTATATTCACATGTTGCAAGGAAAGAAATCAAAAAACTTACAGCACCAACTTCAGCATATATTTAATGAATTAAACATCTCCCACTGTTTAACAGTGCCTGGGACCAAACTTGAAACACATCATTCTGATGAACAATATCCTAACACTAGATCACAGTTAGCCAACACAAGATTGTTTCTAGTGCATGTTCATTACAAGAGAAAATACAGCTATTATCACATTCAACAGAAAAGCAGAACATGCTAGCAAAAAGAATATTGTGCCAGTGATTTTTCTTTCAGTTTACATGATTTGCACATTCTCCTTGATAGCACGAGGTGCTAAGGAAACAAATACTTTTGGCCTATGAACATACAGGAATTTAGGGTGAAACATGTTTTACAAATTTGACGCTAAAACTATGACACCAGTGGTTAAGCCAAGTTCTTGTAGAAGCACTGTTATTCATATTTCAGAGACTTTGAACTGTTAGAGTTAAATACTATCGTCATTAGGCATTGTTGCACATCTATGCTTTTGTTCTGGTCTTTGATTTGCAATTTTCAAAAATTAGCAGCAGAGCTTGTAAATCACATTTTGTGATACTACTGGATTCTACTACTTCAGACTGTGTTTGACCTCCCTTTATCTAACTAAAAAACCTTTAAATTTCTCATTACTGACACATTATTCATTGAAGCGAAGAATTTACAGTGTACTAATCATTATTTTCTGCTTTTTCTTTGAATAAATTAAAAGCCCAATTTCACTTGCTGCCATTAAAATGTCATTTTTAATGTAAAATACTAGATCCTTATAAAAGTCTGAGTTTGTTTGTTAAATAAGTTTGAGAATAAAAAAAATTTGCTGTTGATTATCACCTATTTTCAACAAAAACATTCACTTACATGGTTATTTTATAGAATATTAACAATATCCTTTAATTATTTTGAACAATATATAAGCAAATACATACTTGACATTTAAAAGTGCTAATTTAGAAACACTTTAAAAATAATGAATTTTTGTTTCTAAATTAATACTTTAAAAAATATTTTTTAAAAAAAATATATATGTAATGTATTTTTAAAAATTATATTTTTCAATAAACAATGAATTCCAAAAATTTTAGAACATTTGCAAGTACAAATATAATATTTTTTAGATCACAAATTTAATAAAAGAGATAGTTGCATTATGAAACATATCAATGCTACGGATCTCAAGACATGCTACTTTTAATGGAACGATTGTTTAAAAAGCTTGATGTACCAAAAAAATTAGAAAACTTCTTAATTTTGAAGGACTGAATAACAACTTTATATATGACAAATGTGTGTCTTACCACATTTTTGCAATGTAATATGCATTCATGATATAATTTGATAGGAAAAGATTTAAATGACAATCCCATCAAACTTTAGTAGTAATTGAATTTTAATAAGAATTTTCAACTTACTAGTATGTTTTCTTTACTAATTAAACATCATGTAATTTAATTCAAGTGTGCAAAATTATTATTTTAATTGGAAACAAATTTGATTGTCTCAAATGAATAAAAACCAAGTGCTCTTGATAATAGGTTTTTAAAGTTTAAATTTCTATGAGTAGTAGTTTTAATAATATTGCTAGAATTTTTTCAAATCAGAAAATAGAAATGTTTTGTGATTTAGAATAGTACTGTTATAGATTGAAATTGTATAACAAAATTTGCATCACAAAAAAAAATCATTTACTAGGTTTTCTTAGGATTGTTTTAGAATTTTAAATGAAGTGTAAATTTAAAATTTATTTAAAATTTAATTTAATTTTCCTTTAAAATTTAAGTCACAAAAAATCAAATATTTTCTCATTTATTATATTCTGAACTCATTCCTACATGCTTATATCACACTAAAATATAAAATGAGATATAAAAATAATACCATAATTTAAACTTGGTTCAATTTAATATAAATGATTTATTCAAAATGTTTAATTGTTAAACTTGGAACTGAATGAAATATGAAGATTTATTAAGCAAATATATACACTTACATGCATACATACACATACGTACATATATAAATAAACATATACATATATGTATAGACATACAATAACTATCATTTATGGTAAAACTATAATCATTTTTGGTAAAACTTACCCAGCAATGTAAATACTAAGCAGATAGCCATAAAATTGCAAAAAAGAGATGCTTGTAATCAGTATAAAAAAACGATTATTAAGTAGAAAGGTCATGTTCATGCAAATGTCAGGAACAAAGTGTTATAGGCAATGTGATTGTATGCAAAATGCATGCAGCTCAACATTACAATGAAAGAAAAAATGGAGATGCAATTAAACTTTGGCTGCAATTTTAAATAGTTCCTT
This sequence comes from Latrodectus geometricus, assembly GCA_026290005.1. Lineage (NCBI taxonomy): Eukaryota > Metazoa > Arthropoda > Arachnida > Araneae > Theridiidae > Latrodectus > Latrodectus geometricus. The sequence continues at coordinate 495,705 of JAPDSC010067739.1, forward strand.
TCCAAAAACATGGATAGAAGAAATTACTTGAACGATTTCCCCTATGGAAGAATCTTCAGAAAGCTGGAGGAAGATTGTAGTGTGACAAATGTAGCTGAACTGCTTGAAATCAACAAAAGTGTCATTTCATGCACTTGAGAATCTTACCAAATCATCCTGTTAGAAAGGTTAGTAAGGTAAGCCGTAAGCAATCATAGGGCAAATAATCAGGTCACATCCAGTAAATAACTGAGACATAAGCCCCAAGTTCTTCAAAATGCATTTCTAAATGCCTAAAGAGCCTTTTTTGCTTTACAATACAAAAGTTGAAATGCCTTTCCCAACATGTCAAAAAATATTACTAAAAATTTCCATGCTTTGTATCATGTTAATTTTAAACTAAAAAAGTTATCTTTCTCAGATTATGATTTTCTTTACCAATCATAGATTTTTGAGGATTCTCAGAAAGACCGTTATTTTAGTACACCTAGTCAAACTCACTTGTTGGCATCGGACATGATACTAGAGATCATTTCACCGAATTTACCTCTGGTGATAACTAAATCTTCTGCATACCCAATGGTGTTAATGCCAGATATATTTAAAGCCTCTAGATGGAAATATATAGCAAAGCACTTAAAAAAGGGTGAAAGAAACCCTTCCCATGAACAAGCAGCTTTGACTTTTTTCATCATAATTTCTGGTGAAAAGGAGTCGCTGACAAATCAGATATTAAGTAGGTTTTTTATCCAGAAATACAGCACAGTTAATTCCTTTTCTAACAAAAGATTGTAGAAAAATTTCAATCGGTACCTTATCAAAAGCCCTTTCAATTTCGAAAGAAAAAGCTAAAGCGTGTTCTTTAAAGTTCTTCTCCAAAATGAAGAAAAGTTCAAATCATACAGTCAGTGGATTTACCTGTTGCTATGCATACAGAGGGTTAGAAAATAGTTTCTATTAAACAAACTTTTCTTATACATTTATCTATCAGCTTTTTAAATGAATTTAGAAGAAAAGATGATAGACTAGTAGTTGTGAAAGATATAGGTTCATAGTAATTGTATCTTTTCCTATTTTAGGAATAAAAATTACTTTTCTATGTCAACAAGCAACAGGTATACGGTCAAGAAAATAGGCTATACATGCTCTGAAAATTTTACAAAGAAGTGGAGCAATGACTGGACTCCTTATATAAGTAGAGTTGATACAATACCATCCAATCCTCCTGATTTATAACGTTTAAAGTATACTATAGCCTTGTGTTTTGTAAAAAGTTATGATTTTTTGTGGCAACATCCCATTTACTTCTACCACATTTGGATGTAGAGAATGTAAAGGTGGAAAAGGTAAAATGAACTCTAAACAATTCAACTTGGGTCAACCTCCCAGATTCTGAAAATTTACTATTTTATATTAAAATGTGTTTAAACAGCAGTTCCTCTCTTTAGATAATATTTTAACAAATCTTGCAATAAAAGACTCAATCTTATATAATGTCAGTGCCAGATTATATTACTAATACTTATTTACAAAAAATCCTATGAATTCAATAAAGCCTTTTTTGTTTGATTCCATATTGAATGCATTATATTCATTTCTGCGCAGCTATGCTTTTGTCACCATTTACTATGAAATGTATCTATCATTCCTAATTTTATTTCTCAGATGATTTCTTGCCAAGTTGTGGTAATAAAAACATTGTTATTGAAGTTTTTCATATCAGTTACACATTGTTGAAGGTAATATGGCAATCTAATATGAAACAACACGATAATATACAAATTCATTTATATTAAGATTTTTATTGGCAAAATATTGTAAATCATTATAAGCTTAAAAGCGTGAAATATAAAGAAAACATGCAACCAGGAAAATTAAATTGATGTACAATGTAACCATAATTTTACTTTGTGCTATGAACTAACAACCATACAAACAACAGTTACCTCAAACATATAAGAGTCAAAGGGAGAGAGAAAATGACAATATAAACTGCATATGTAAGAGAATACAGAATTTATTTTACAGTAAACACATGAAAGAGAGAACTTTAACAATATTTTGAAAAATTAAATATCTAGAAGGTATGATTTTCCTGAAATTAATAATTTTAGATATTACAATTATACAAACAAGTTTTGGAAGAATTTTACAATCAAAAAATTAAACATAGCTTATTATTCTTTATCATTTTCAATACATGTCACAAGTAAAATAAATGTAATAACAAAATCTGTATAAACATAATAGTGAAATGTTATGTAGATATAAAAGAACACAAAAGCAATAATTCAACATTTAATAGTTATCTTTCTTTTATATATAGTTTCTTTACTTTAAACCTTTTCTTTAGTACTTATCTTTTATTTATCTTTGTATATAATTTTAATAAAACAGAAAATTTATAATAATTCCTCTATGGAAACGAATTTACTTAAATAAGGAACTAAAATATATGAAAATAATATTAAAGAACATTGAACAATTAACCTTTAACTAATACTACACATTTCATAATATTTTAAAGCGAAAATCAAAAGAATTAGAAGGAAAGGCAAATATTTTTCAGATAGAAAAAAATTATAATTATTTTGCAAAACTTATATTTATTCATAGTTATAAGATATTTTGATTTTATTTGTAGCTGCTTGATAAATATTTATAATTATTAAATATAATATAGGTTAGGAAACCATCATAATTGTAAGTAGAATTTCTCTACTAAAAGCATTTGAACAAAAATTTACGGCAAAGTTACATTTAAGTGGATATTAATGAGATCAAAAGAAACATATAAAACAATTTTCAATGAGACATTTGAAATGTGCATTAAATAAATATATTGATTAACATTTAATTTTAAGAATTTTAAAATATTGTAAACATTATATTTAATTACCCAACGATCCAAAAGTTGAAAGCGTTTTTTTGCTTATTATTGTCCTTAGGGATATGAGAAAAAAGAATTCCTTGTTCGTAAGCACTGCATAAAAATTTATTTACTCCAAATTTTGTGTTAGTATTTGATTGTAAAACTTCCTGTAAGTATAAAAATAAATATGAATGTTACAAACAATTTATTAAGGTCATAGAGGTATAAAGTTAATTTTCAAATATAGCACACCTTATTGCGCAAAGATTTTGCAAATGTTTGTCTCATATTTATACAAGATTGGTGAAAGTTTTTCAAAACTGCATTGTAAATTGTTCCTTGGTGAAAATTATATTCGTTATGAAATGGTGCTATATATATCCCTTCAACAGGATCCACATGAAGATACTGAAACACAGTACTTCCACATTCAAATGTCCTAGTAAAATAGAAAGTAAATGTATTAATATTAATGTCATAAAATTAAAATTATATTGTACTAATTTAAGTTAAAACTATTAAAACAATATTTAAGCTTTATTCAGAACAGAAATAATGATGACTGTTTAATGAGTAACAGAAACAGTAAATGAATGCTGAACAAGTAAAGGTATAAAAATGACAACATCAAAAACAATAAAATAAAAAAACATCACACAAATCACACTGAATTCTCTTTTTGTACATGAAGGCTAGTTATACCTGATCCTATAGTTTAAAGTGAATCCCAAACCACTACATACACAGAAGTCTTACATGAAAATCAATACTATGAACTGTTGAGTTGAAGGCTAGAGTGATAACGAGTCAGCTGCCAGCTTGGTAATAGTTAAGTTTTCAAAGTCAAAATGATTTTATAAGTTAAGTTAATGGCTATACAAATGATTTAAACAAGTGTCCTATTTACAGTGAAACCTTACAATTGTTCAAGTTTCTCACATAGCTTAGCCACAAAATAAATAGTTTTCCTCTTTGTTATAAAAATCAGTTTGAACAAACAAAATTGCTTGAGGAAAATCGCCTTATATTTCCAAGCATTTACCCAGTATTAGAAAATAGAAAGGAGCCTAACTTTATAGCATCAGAAAAGTAAATGAGGGTGTAATTTGAAACATTATTAGCATGTTGAAACAATTTTAATATTTTAATCGTTATGCTTCATTTTTTAAATATAAATAGCAAATACACTTTATAAAGATCATTTGAAATGGTAAAAATTACACTTAAATCTTTAAGAGCAAATAGAAACAGATAAAAAATATAAAATAACAAATACAAAGAAATACACATTGCTGATAAAACTAAAATTTTAATAATTGTTATATAAATATATATATTAAAAAAACTGATGCCTTTTGAAATTAAATAAAAATTTTTGTTTTCATAACCTAGTTACCAAGTGTGGAAAAATTACATACAGGAGTCAATAGATATAATAATATAAATGATACAACAAAAATGATATACCATGGAAAAAACAATTTCATCATTATTTAAAAGAATAAAGGCCTATCATATCATTTTCATATAGTTCATAACTAGAATTAAAAATGATTTAATTACATTACATTAGTATATAAATGAAACTATCTTAAATGAATAAATTTCATTAATCAGTTATATCCTAACCATGACTGCCAATAGCATGATATCATCAGTTTCAACCATCATAAGCAGTTTTCCTCTTGAGGGAAACTTCTTTGCTTATTCTAGATAAATTTAGGATAAAAGTACATTTGTTTAATGTTATGAACTCTAATACTGCTAAATCATACTAAATCACATCAGAAATTACTCTATTGATGTCTGAAATTTTGCCACTGATTTAATGTACAAATTTTATATAAAAAAAATTAATATATAAACAGTTTATACATGACTTTTCAATACACAGGGAGAATTTTCCTCTAATACATGAAACTGACTAATGATCATATGCTAACTATTATGATTTAAAAACTTCCACTTATTGATGACTTTTTCACTCCATTCTTCTCATTTACAAAGAAATAAGAAAAAAGCAAGATGTTTACAAATTTTTCTGCAAATGCAATAGCTCAGTTTAAAAATTTTCATCTACGAGTTTCTATTCTGATACATTTTTTAAACAAAAAATAAAATGATGTAGAAAATAATATAAGAATATGGCAGTAATTGAATACAAAATTTCTAACTTTTTAGGTAGGATTACCCAGTTCAGATTTTAATGGCAATTTGACTGGAAGTATTTGGTGAGTTTTATATGCTTATTCTTATTCTTTTTCCATGGTGACAAGTTTAAATATAATTTCTTTTCACTTATATATAAGATTAAAAGTTTCAGTAAACGTTTGAAGAAAATCACATTATTATTTTTCCAACAGATTATTATTATAGTCGGAAATGTACAGTAATTGATGTTCTAATATGCAACACTAAGCTGAATAGCAGCAAGAAAAGTTTATTTCAGAGAGTAACACTCAGTATTACTACAATAATTTGAACCTAAACTATTATGGAAAAATTTTAAGTCCAGATATTAATCATGATTTTTTATATTGCTGCCAAATGCTTGTACAAAAATGAGGTTTTCAGCATTTCAAAATAATAATTTATTAACAGAAAAGAGAATATTTTGTTTCGGTCAAAAAAATATATAGAAATATAAATTTAATCATTTTAAATTATTTCCAGTATCCACACAATATTTGCAGAACAAATAACAAATAGTTGCAAATTACATAATAAAAATCTAAATCTGTGATAAAATCTAATTAGGAATTAAAAAAAAATTATTTTAATGGTTTCAAAAACTTGTGATATGGTTTTGGTTCTTATGAATAAAAATAATAATAGTCAAGGAAAGACACATTTACACTAAACTGGATAAAAAAAAAAGAACTATTATATTTCAAAAATTGTTTAATAAATATTTTTAACAAGGAGAAACAATAATTTCACAAAAAATAAAATATTGTTATTAGCAGTTTAAGGATTTATTGTTTAAATACATAAGTGAAATCATGTCTATTTACCTTAATTTTTGTTCAAATGTTGAACTTAGGTTATTTCCTTCAGTAGCACTTGAAATATTTGTCTTCTGCTGTTGACAACAAAATAAAGAATTCAAATTAAAAATACAAACTTAAGCAATTTCTATTAAAATTTGGTAAAAACATGACAAACCTTAATTTATTTCAAAACTAAAACAAACTAGAAGTACTGCTGTTTTTCACTGCGTATTTAATTTAAATACTATTAAATATCAAGGAAAAAAAAGCTATCACAAATCATAGAAATCTCCTATCATTTATCAGTAAAATGGCATTTTACTGATAATAGGAGACCTAAAAGTTGATTTACGTGATTACCTTATATTTTAAAGTATCTTAAACTTAAATATTAAAAATATTTGATAGCTTTACAATAAATAAATGAAATTTATATACCATGTAATTTAAGTAATCACTACTCTCCTGTGAATCTGTGGTGGATCTGGTAGTTATACTAACATTTGTGGAACTTCCTAAAGGCTCAAACATTTCATTTGAAGTATCTGAGCAATCTGAGTCTGCATCAGACTCCTCTGTAATTTGTGAAAAAATAAGTCAATAGTAAATATTATTTTATAAAAATGTAAAAACTTTAATTATATTAAAAATAAATAGCATTTTGTGATTATGTAGGTTTCCATTTAGTTATATGTGTACAGTTGATTTTTTACAATACAATTTTAAATTAATATAAAAAGCATGTAAATTAAAAGATTCTGTCTTCTCATAAGATAAAATCTATTCAAAACATAAGTAGTCAAGCAAACTAATTAGTTTACATAACTTTATTATGTTGTATCTCATATGAAAATAGAAATGTAATTTTTAGTTGAAGGTATAATAGTTTATAAAAAGTAATAGTTATTATGTCTTAAGGTTATCATCATGATCTTTAAAATTTGAAACATATGTGTTAAAAAGTCAGTTTTCGTTAAGAAAAATATAAATCACCTTACAATAACAAAAGTCAAATAATACAAAAAAATATTAAATCAATTTTTTAATATAATAATCAGCAAAAAATAAGGAAAATTCACTTTTAAGTTAGATTAAAATTTACTTAACAACAAATTAAAACATGAAAAAAACTATTTTTTAATTTTTTTTTCTTTAAATTTATTAAATACATTTTATGTAACACACCTTTATCATAAATATTGCTAGATCCAGCAATACCAATGGCATTTACTGAATTTGAAGATGAAGATAAAATCTTAGATAAATTCCAAGTGGATGAATCTTTTTTAAGAAGCATATCGGGAGATGTAAGTGAAGGAAGACAAGCTTGAAATCTTAAGAAAGAAATATAAATATGAAATTAAAGAAAAATAATAAACACTATTTGAGTTTAAAATTATTGCAGGAGTTGGCATAACAGTTTCTTGAAAAATATATAAAATAATTCTTCATTCTATAAACATTTATTATCAAATAACTCATTATCATTTTCAAAAGAATGAAATACTAATATTTATTTATTTCTAACAGACTAATTTTATAATTAACAAATATTTACTATACATTACAAATAGCACAAAAATAAAAATATTTCTGTTTATCAGGGAAAGTTCAACATGTTCAAAATGATAAAGAATTTAAAGTACACATAATTTGGTATTCAAATAAAAATCGGTTATAAGTATGTAAATGAATATCTTAAAACACTCATGATTTATAAATAGAAAAAACTTAAAGTGATGAAGAAATTTAAATATATATATACATACTACATTAAAACATATAGGCAAATTGAGGCAAACAAATTTCAGCAACAGTAAGAGGCAGAATCATAATATGATTTTCTGCGGACATCAGTTTAGGAATTATCAGGCTCATATTGGTCAGCCTGAATGGTAGATTAATTGGAATACATTTTAAAATATATTAGCATTTGAAAGTTAAGGAATTAATAATTCTTATAAAATTATTTAAGCAATAAAAACGTTTAAGTTTGAAGTAAAATATGATTTAAAAACTAATCAATTAAAGGAAGTAATGAAAATTTTTAAATGTACTGAATAAATGTAGATATTGATAAAAATTAAAAATCATGGCAAATAAAAAAAACATTGCATTGCTCCACTAAAACACTATAAAGCTATAGTTTTTCCATTCTTTTTTTAAAAGAAATAATGAAACTAATAATTGAAATCTGAGCAGATTAAAGAAAAAGATACAACAGCGATATATATTCAGAGCAACAATGCTTGCAAAATAAATTTTGATTTTCCATAATTCAGTATAATTGCTCAGGTGATATCAAATAATTTCTTAAAACAAACAAATTTATAATAAAAATAAAAAAACAGATTTATCATAAAAATAAAGTAGTTTTTAGAATGATTTAAATCAGAATATAAACTTTTATTGCAACCAACAATTTTAAGGCAATATTCAATGATAAATTTTTTGATATATGTAAATGGACACATTATTGTGTTAAATATTAAATGTTTGTTAAAATATTTTTGAGTTGATTGGTGAAAGTCAACATTTATTTTTAAATTAGTTTTATT
>JAPDSC010067739.1:504113-540696 GCA_026290005.1 Latrodectus geometricus
AATCTTTATAATATTTCATTTACATTATAAGTGAAAGTATATAAGTAATTATGAAAGAACACAAAATGTCACAAGTTTTATAATAGATGTGTTGATAATATGCTATCTGATAGGACATAAGTTATAAAAGGTATAAGACTACATAATAAAGTTTAGTGTGCCAGTAATATCATCTTAGGGAAAAGCAATATAATTGCATAGCAATGTTTTCAACAATAAATATCAGAAAAAATAAATTAAATGTATGTAACATAGTATGTTTTACAACTACAAGTTTAATCATGAATTTGTATTTTATTTTAAAGAACTATACCAACAACCTGTTGAATTAATATCAGAGAGCCTAGTGAGATGGTTTCCCAGACAAGTGGTTATAAAATAGTCAAAAATTTTTGATAATTTGTGGGGGGAGGGTTACTTACATATTACTTACATTTGTGGGAAGGATGAAGTTACTAATTCCAGATTCCTACATATCAAATAAATTTAGGACACATGAAAATTTAAACAAAAAATTTTGTTTATTTCATTCCAAATAAAATATTGAATTTTATTTTTATTTTTCATTATTTTAAATTTTATTTTGGCATAAGCAATGTGAAAGAATGAATCCTATCAGAAAATATGAGATTATTTAATATGGTAAAGATGACATTCTCAGCTAAAAATAATTGGAATAGAGCAAAATGGCACACTTCATATGTATGCCATCATTTTTCTTAGGTGTATGTTACAGTGATATCCTAGATGGATCTGATTTTGTTTCTTCTTCAACAGTTAAATATAGGTATTATGATTCAATAAGACATTGCACCATAGCATTTCTCCAAGCTAGTCGACGATTAGTAGAAAAATAACATTCTACAAGTATGAGAAAACCAGCAATGGTACTGCTCTAATATATGGTTAAACTCAAAAATGTTTTGTTAATTTCATAGTATTGTACTTCAGATAAAACAATGAAATTACTAAAAGTAGTCAAAATTTATTCCACATTTAAATTACTATTCATAAAAATGTGTGAACGATTTCATATATAATGGTTTCATCTCATTCATTTCCCATGTGTAAAATCAGCAAGTAATCAAGACTTATTGAATAGAAAACTAAACATACTTGAAGATGAATAATTTAAGACATATAAGTGTTTTGTTACTGTAACATAAAGTAAAAATATTTTCAGATTTTATAAAAGATTTTATTTAATTATAATGTTAATATAAAATAAACAAATGATCAAAACAAAAACCCTTGACTTACATCTTCTTCACAGCAGAAATTATGCCACAACTATGCAATATGATCAAGGTATTTTGTGCTTCTTCTATATAAAAAGGATCAGGAGGAGTATTATCTTCAACTCTAAAATAATTTCAAATTGCTTTATTTCAATGAATTTTATCAATAACTCTGAAACAATTTATAAAATTTTACTCTATTTATAAAGTAATATATATATATATATATATATATATATATATATATATATAATTTTACACAAAGGCAGTTCTTAATAATATCTACAGCATAAAGAGTGTTAGCCTTAATTTCATTTAAATGTTTGACATCATTAGTAGAAAACACACCCTAAAGCCTTAAGCATTATGGAAATTAACAGCTTACTCAAACATAAAAATCACAAACTGATATCTATTTATAACAAACATAAAAGTGGTTAAACTACAAAAAAATCAATGATAAATAAATAAGACGAGAATGAAGAAGTTGGTTTCAATGTATACTAATATATGAAAGATTTGGGATAAATCCATCAATACTGTATATTATAGTGTTATTTTAAAAAATTTAATTAATAAGCTTTACAAAATACTTACATAAAGATTTCTACAAAAAAAAAACATCAATGCCTTAAAATATAAATAATACTTTCAGATAATTAAAATTTAAAAGTCAGAGAACTATTTATGATTTATATAAATAATTTAGTACATATATATATATTTATATACATATATATATATATATATATATATATTTATATACACACACACATATATATATATATATACACACACACACACACACACACACACACACATATATATATATATATATATATATACTTACAATACTTCCACATATTCCTTGACCATCACTCAAATATATGATATTTCCCTTTAATTTTTTCAATTTCTTCCATTTGGAAAATCAGTATTCCAAAATACAATAAATTTTTTTAATAATATGATAAGTCAAAAATTTTGTATTTTAACAATAATGTAGCTGGGATAACTTTCATAAGTTAGTTTGGAAATATTTATGATAAATAGTGGCTCTTCATATATAATCTAATATTAACAATTCTTGTTTTATTTGAAATCTTAAATATAATAATTAAAAAAAACATCAACCCATCTAATTGAAAAAAATCCCACCTACAAATTCAGCAATTGATCATTTTGTTTTACTATATGGTTCGTTATTAACAAATTTTTAAAAAAATTATTTTATCAAATACGCGTATTTTTTTTTACTTTTTACCTCATAATTCATTAAAAATATAAATTTAGTTTCTGAATGCTTAGAAAAGAGTATATATACTTAAAGACATTTTAAATAAGTTTAGGAATAAAGATATAATATTTAATACCTCTAAACTTTGGAAGAAAACAAAATATTCTTAACTTGCAAAATTTACAAGCAATTTTTTAAGAAACTAATATTTCTAATATGATGTGGCATTAAATGTCATAATAATTATAAGTAATTTTAGCACACAGCATCTTGTAGTTATTTTGTAATATTGCACATTTAAAGTACATCATTTTATATATTTTTATTAATAGAATTGTAAAACACTTATCAAACTGTTGAACAATTATGAAGCCAAAACGAAAATTAAAAAATCATAACATGATTTCAAACATACTTCATGGCACATCCTCCTGCTTCTAGCAAAATTGAAAGTACACTGCAATTCTGTAAATTAAAAACTTTCATAATGAAAAACATTATATTTAAGTTTAAAACAATATTTATATTAAATGAATTTTTCACAAAAAAACATTTACTTCCTGTTAGTTAACATACATTGTAATAAACAGGAAGTAAATGTTCCATGTTATATCATTATATGATATAACATGGAAAATTTGTATTCTTAATATTATAAAAATAGAAATTTTCCTATAGAGTGATATTTCGTATCAATGAACCAAATGAAGTCAAAAATTTGAAAAAAATTTATCAGATTAAAATTAGTTGATTCCCAAAGTTCTCAATTACATCCTTTATAAAAAAGGAAACTTCTCGGAAGCATGTTTTGTTAAAGATTTTTAAAAATGGAGTAATTTAATAAATGTATCTAATTATCAATATATTACCAGTTTTGATAGCATGCAAAATCACATTTAGTTATGAAAAGTCATTGGAATGTAATGGATTACTGTGTTTGTTGAAAACTTGAATAGATTTTAATTCTTGATCACCTAATCATAAATTTTAAAGTATAATAATCTTATTTCCTTCATCAATTTTTAAAAACATATCACAAATACTTTTTTGAATCGTTTTTATCGTTTTATTAACACTGATACTATATTTTCTTTAGAAAACTATTTTATTCCTTTGCATATGACTATTCAATTTATTTCTATTGCATCTCACAGTGTCTTTAAAATTTCAATTTATCATGCAAATGATTTATCTTGAGACAGAAAATATCTTTGTAATAACCCAACAGCATAAAGCTGATCACAGGACTTTTGAAATGTCCATTAAACACTGGCTTTCTTAATAGGGTTTTTCATAGATATTGGCTATTATTTATGTGTTGTTCCACCAGAACCTTTCTTGTTCCTATCCAAAAGTTAGGCTCTACTAATTAGGTAGAAGCATCTGGGAAGCCTTCACAATATAAACATAGAAAGAAATAAACAGATCTCCCAATACTTGACCTTCCATCCCTAGAGACACCACCATTTCATTAGTAGGTTGGTTGGTTGGGTTGGATTTTGTGGTGCAAGGTCCAAAAAGGCCAAGCTGCGTCAAAATTAAATTTAAAAGATGTAAAACCCAAACATTTCATTAGTAGGACATTCCTACCACAATTTATTTATCATACATTATTATTCATGTGTCACAAATGAAGAAAAAAAGAACTCTCAAATACTCACTTCAGAAAAAACACTTGCACACAGCAGAAATGCAACACTGAATTTCATGCAAATAAATCTAGTTAATTATAAACATTTTTCTATCCCATATGTTATTCACCAATAGTTAAAACTGAATGCAGAACCATTTACTCTAACCCAGATGCCAGATGATAAGCATTCTAATTTTCTGATCAATATATTTTAGATTTGATTGTCAATAAGAGTATGAATATTTGTTGCTGTTGATGTCTACTTTTGTAGAAAGTCGTCCATCCATATATATATATTAACGATTTTATTGAGTACTAACTCATAAAGGAAAGGAATTATTGGTGGAAAAGATAGATGTTGCTTTATTAGCAATGACCATGGTGAGTTCATAAAATATAAAACTGTCCCTCAACATTATAACTAGTTTTACATGATTAATACCAATATGTATTATTTTCTACTCACACAGAAAAATAAAGCATTATTTGCAGTTTATATATAATTTCTAATTATATATAAACTGAGAATTAAGCTTTTATTATTCATAATAACCAGGGATTCTCAAAGAGATAGTTGTTTATATATAAAAAATACATCAAATAATCAATAAAAATATTGTAAAAATACAAAAATTAGACTAAAACAACTCAGAAATAATTTTAAAATCTAAATTTTACTAGTATGTGACTAGATTTTATAAAACAAAACAAATTATAATGAATCAGAACATTATCATAATATATATCATATGAATATTGGTAAATAAGCATGATATACACTGCAAAAATGTCTCAACAATTTATAAAAAAAGGTACTTCCTCATTTTGTAATTTAAATTCATAAATTTAGAGAAGTAAAACACTAAATTTAAATAAACTAAAATTGCAAAAAAATATTAAAATATGAAGTCATATAAAAACTGTATTTACCATTGCTATAGTTAGCAGAAAACATCGACGTTCAGATTTTTCTAAATCAGAATCTGTAAAACATGGACACTGGTGATTATATCTTGGAAATACTTCTTTCCAAATGATAATTCTTGAAACAGTTTGATCTTTTGTGAGTGAAAACACATGATTATAGCGAAGAAATAAATATATATCAATCAAATCTTCTTTTGGAAAATGACTGCTAAGTAAATATCCCTATAAATTTATTCAGAAATATACTTTTACAATGTACTACAATATCACAAAATTTTGTTATCAATAAATCATTAATTAAAAATCTCTTTTGTTTACTAGACAATACTATTTTATTTAGTAAACAATAAATTCCTACCTCATCCCTTAACAATGGAAAGTTGATAGGAGCGATTATAACAAAAGTGTTGATAGTGATAAGAAAGCAAACTTTCTCAACTATATACCATTTAACAATGTTAATGAGTTCTATCCCATTTCTGCAAATACTTTTTGTTTAAACAATGTATTGAATTTTTCCCTCATCCTTCAACTAGAATGGTCCTTCCCTACTGATGGAAGTCAATTTACACTGTTACTTTAACTCTTATTACAATTTACACTGTTGCAGTATATACATATTACCTCTTGAAGGTAAATTAGTAAGTTCTTCCAAAGCAAGTATATTTTTTAAATCTAGTATATTTTATAACACCCTGATTTTTAGAACTCTATTTTGAACAAATGTTGTCCCAGTTTTTGATTGTGAATCCAGTACAACATAGTGAATGAATCTGTCCGAAAACATTCTCTCATTTAAACGATTTAAAGTATTTTCAGCAAAGAGATAGTCTTACACTAATGTTGCTAGCCATCAATTTCAATCTTGGAACGTTTATTCTCTTTAATGTTTTGATTCTGGATTTGCCAAGTACTAATTGAAATTTCAATTAATCTTCATTTTTGCTCCAAATATAAGCAACTTATGCATAAGCTAACCAGATATGACGCAACCTTATTAAGAAGTCATCATCAGTTAATAGAGATTTTGGAATTCTCACAAGTTTTAGCAAATAAATCTAATCAAGTCAATAACTCCTTTATCAGTTCTTTTGGTACTTCAAAATCAGTTTCGATTTCAAACTTTTCTGGAGCCACAGTTTTGGAAAGAGATTCACTGGATTAGAAAATCCATTGAGAGATTAAACACCCATTAAAGCCTCAAGATTCTGCAATTTATTAGTTTATTTGGTTTAGTAGCTACATTGACATTGTAAAATACTCTTAAAGGTCTCATTATTCACCTAAGATTGAAGTTGCGACAAATAAAGTTCTTGGCTAAATGAATTTGATATATTACCAATCTATCCATTCAAATTCGACTCTAATTTGGTAGACACTTTGACAATATTATTTCTCTCTTTCTCTGAATCTAACTAAAGGTACATAGTAATTAAAACAAAATATTTTTGTTCAATTTTTCAGCATTATCTTTATACTGGATGACAGTTTAAAGAAAAAAGTCTGCAATTTACTTAGAAAACTACTTTTTATGTCTATTGAAAATTTGTAACTTTTAATTTTTGATAACAGTGTAAGAAAATACCTTTGCGTCAAAAGATTTGACAATGAGTAGCTTCCATTGAGGTAAAATTAAAATGATAGAAATCCTGTTTTAAAAACTAAATGAAATACAAGAAAAAATCAGTAACTAAGTTGTCAGTTACCAAATGGCTGTTTAGTAATAAACTACACTTTGCACACACACATAAAAATAAAAGGCTGTATGCAATGCATATTTATTATAAGTAACTTATAAAACTGACTTATTTTTTATACATTAAACAGCAGAAGAGAAAATATTTTTTATAATATTATATAGAAAGGATTTTTGAATATATATAAAAATAGATTATTACAATTATTTTAATTTCAGCTTAAATGTATACATAATTATACATTAAAACTTAATTACATCAAAAAATATTTTATTAAAAAATTTGCAAGAAGTACAGCAAAAGAAATTTCATTAAATAGTTAAAATGAATTTTAAGAAAAATCTGTTTGTGTGTCTCTTTACGATATATATGTTTGTCACATGTTAGGTTCTTCAAACTTTCTTTACTGGAATTCACAAAAGACAAAAATCACTTATATTATCTTGTTCTTTTTTCCATTTTATAGAATTTTTCCCATATGAAACAATATCTGTTGGCTTCATGCTTTCTTAAATATAAAACTCTTCAGACTAAAAATAAATTTTAACATACCAATTTAAAAAAAAAAAAAATCAATCAAGTATTCTTTTAAATCATCAGATGCTTAAAGCAATAATTACTTTTATTTTTTTATAAATAAAATTAACTGAAACGTTATAGTGCATGTAATACATTTTTTCAGAAATAATAAAAATGCAAATTTAAAATATACAAACACACAAATGGAAAAATGTATAAAGTATATTAACTATTATATAACAAATACAGTTTTAAAAAAGTACATTTTTCTAAAAGGTATCCAAAAATACATAAAATATGCTTTTTAGCAGAGTATTTTTGATAGTGTTACGAAAGCACATTCTACATGGAAAATAAGGGGAAAACTAATATTTTATAATTTATCTTTTTAAAGGGCTTTTTTAAAACAAAAGGTTTAAATGCTTTTTTGAATAATGTCTCTCAATCCAGGAATTTAAGATATATATTCCATTTTATATATTAGAACATTGCAGAAATTAATTTCCATTTATTTTTATCCCTATAAAAAACTGGTAATTAAATTCTGTCATGTTTTTTCTCTTCATTATATTCAGGGCTTTTTGATTTGATATTTAACATTGAAAACATCATAAAAACTTGAAATATTTTCACAAATAAAAAACAATAAAAAGTATTTGAATATATCAACTTACTTTGTAAAAGAGACATGAACCAAGAATACTATAGATTCTTTGTTTTTCATAAAAACCATCAGACTAGAAAATATTTTATTAAAAAAAGTATTATATAATGTGAAAATTTACACTGTGTGTAGATAATATGACATAACTTTCATAGAAATAATATTTTCAAAAAGGAATCCTTTGAAAACTAAAAATTGAAACATTTCTGATCATCAAACATCATTGACTAAATTAAAACTTAAAATTTCAATTCTCATTATTTCGAAGAGAAGAAATAATTATTGACATTGACCATAATTAATTTTTGAAATATACCTAACTGCATGCATATGAAATGGATGTTTTACTGAGTAACTGCAAAAACAGCAGCATGAAATACATTTAACTAATATCAAAAGAAAGTTAATGGCTATATTTAGAAAATCTTTCCTCAAGTCCCGTTCACTTAAATTACCATTTTCAAAATATTAAATTCCATTTCTTTAGCAACCATTTGTAATAAAATAGAATACTGTTTGAACAAAAGCAAGTTTTGCTGCTATCAACTGTTTCAGAAAAAGATTGTCATTATTCTTCTATTTCAGAAAGACTCCAATTAATTTTATTGAATATATGGAGTAAGAATGGATATAAATAGTAAGATGAATTGGAAATAGTAGAATTCATTTCATAAAAAAATATTTTCCTAAAAAAAATAAATAATTTTTAAGTTTCATTTTAAAAAATATTCAATCCATTTCTTTTGGCAAAAGCAAATCTTAATCAAGAAGAGAAAAATCCTGCAATGGCCAAGATCAGGTTATACCTTTACTCCTTTATTGTCTTTTTTTGTTAAAAACAATTTGTCTAGTTTAAAATTTTTTCTATCCCAACATCTTCACAATTGTATTTCTTTCTCTCAATATTTTTAAACAATATATAGTATTAAATTATCTATTATGCATTCATATAATACTGCATTGATATACAGCAGTTTGTTTAAGTTGCATACACGTGTTAAGGAATTGAATATTCATTGATAAAGTATTGTTGAAAATACTCTACTCTATTTGATTATTTTAAAAAGCTCATTTTTATCCATCTCCTTACAAAGTCCAGAAGAGAGAGATAACATAACTGAGCAAATCACTCAGTGATGCATTATATTTGATAATTTTCTATAAAAATGTCCCTTCTGAAATGTATTTTATTGTTGGTATATAATGATAAAGGAAATACAACTGAACAGGGCAATCCGGGATCAAAATTTTAGAAAATTAAGTTGTACAAAAAGTTCTAGTGATGTGTTTCATAATAACTAAAATATTCTGATTTCAATATGATATAAATATTCATAGAACATAATTGGCTTTCTGCATATAGTAAATAATAATTGTTTTATTAATATCAAATGCCAACTCAAATGAATATGGATTCATCTGCTCTAAGTAAATATTTACAAAACGTTTATACAACTGTTGTATCTAATGTGAAGCTTATGTTCATTATACAGAAATTCACATTCTCAGGGCAATGCATTTGGTTAGTTAGTTGGGTTTTATGGTGAAAGATCCAAAAAGAACAGGCTGCACCAAAAATAAAATTTTAAAGAAAACCTTGTATAAAACCCAAACTCAACATTAAAAGGTTAAAATACAAAAATTAAAGCATATATTTTAATTAAAATCTTATTAGGTATTAACAATAGAATGAAAATAAACCAGATTCAAATTATATAATTTAAATAAAATTAATGAAACCAATTGCCCTAAAGGCTAAAAGGTTTCTGTGAGGAGGCTCTCCAACTAAATCATGCATACTTAAAATGTCTGTATCAAAAAATTTTAAATGGTAAATGTCAAAACAAGGGCATGAAATTAAAATATGAAATACAGTAAATGATTCATCACACATTTCACACCATGCATTTAATTAACTTAAAAATAGATGTCTATTTGTGAAACCTGTGTGTCCGACATGAAGGCGAGTAAATTTAACATCTGTTCTTCGTAACGGTAAAACAGATGATGGGATGAAATATGGAAAACTGGCATGCAGTTTGTAGGAAAAATGCATTTTCTATAACTCCTGCCTGAGAGAATAAACAAATTTTTAACAACCTTTCTCACATTTATAAGAGGGACAGATGGATGAAGTACAGCCGAAGCAGATTTAGCAGCTGCATCAGCTTTATCACTGTCCTCAAGACCTACGTGACTTGGTATCCAACAGAACTTGATATCACATCCCTAGCAAGCAAGAGAATCTACAGTTTAGAAAAGTTTGGAAACAACAGGAGGACATGTGTTTAATTTTCTCAGCGCTTCTTTAACACTCAATCTGTCAGTATAAACACAAATTTTATAGTTATTTTCTGTATTCACAAGCTGAAGTGTATTGCCATAGCTTCAGCAGTAAATATGAAGCAGGACAAATGAAGATTGTAGCTGTAACTTGTATTGTTGAAGAAAATGACACAACAAAAATGTCCTGCAATTTTAGATCCATCCGTGAATACAGGTGCTTAAGAACAATACTGACAGAGGTGTAAAGAGAAAAGCTGTTGAAAAATCATAGGAGTTGTGTCCAATTTCTGAAACTGAGCAAAGGTATTAATTATAGATATCTGTGGATCATACCAAAGTAGATGTGAAAGTAAGTCCGTTTAAATGAAACAGACACTATATAGGTCTGTGAACAAAAGATGAGATTTAGTACGAGCGAGAAAAGGTTGATTGCTGTAAGATCGAGCATCATACAATCTCTTTGGGGCAGGAGTAGAAGCCAAGGAACCTAAAGGGTGTCGATTGTAAGACATTTTACCGTAATAATTGAGAGATAACTACATTCTTCACAGGTCTAATGGCAATCGTTGGCAAATGGCATAAAGATTCTGGATGGGTGATGTGCGGAATGCACCTGAACATATTCTCAAAGCAAAGTGATGCACAGTGTCCAGTCTGCTTAAAACAGAAGACCTAGCAGATACATACACAACACGTAAATAGTCAATATGAGATAAAATGAGTGATTGATAGACTCGAATGTGTGACATGCGATCTGCACGCCAAGATGTATTTGAAAGCACCTTGAGGATATTAAGCGATCTCTCACATTTCTTCCGCAAATGTAATACATGTGGAAGACAAGTTAGTTTTCGGTTATATATCATAGCTAGAAATTTTATCTCATTGACCACAGATATTGCAGTGTTGTTCAGATAGATAACAGGATGGTTGTGAAGGCTGGTCTTTTGGCAAAAATGGACACAACAGTTCTTGCTAGGACATTCTCGGGACACCATGCATCTATTTTATTAACAGATGTTTATAGTTGTCTTTCAATTAAACGCATGTTTGTTTTTTGGCAAGATATATGCAGGACATCCACATACATAGTGCTATTAAGAGAAGGTGAAAAGTGATGAAGAATGTTACTTATGTATAAATTAAAAAGAGTGACACTTAAAATGCTGCTTTGAGGTAGAACCTCAGACTGGATAAAAGTATCAGATGTACAAGATCCAATACAGACTTTAAAAATACAGGAGGGTAAAGTTTTGTATAAATATTGGAAGATTACCCCCAAAGCCAAAATCATATAATGAACAGAGAATTCCATATTGTCATGTACAATCATGCTTTCTGGGTGTCAAAGAAAATGGAGACACAGATGGTTCCTTTGCACAAAATCATTGCAAATTTGGGTCTCCAAATATGTAATATTCTCAAGAGTGGGTCTTCCTTTATGATTAATATGTATACATTTATTTTTTCTAAGATTTGCATGAGACGGGCATTGACCATACATTTGAGAGTCTTACAAAGGCAACTTGTCAGAGTTATTGGTCGATAAAATGAAGGTTCTGAAGTATCTTTACTAGATTTAAGAACCAGAATCACTATTGCTTCAATCGAAAGTGGTGGAAATTCATTTTCAGTCCAGATCCTATTGAACAAAAGCAATAAGTTCAATAGGGAATCTGGACTTAAATGTTAAAGCATGTAATAGCCAATTCCATCAAGTCCTGGACTAATATTATTTGCCTGCTTTAATGCTTCCAACAATTCTAATATCTGAAATTCACAGCTGTAAGTTAAATCTTGCCTGTGGTTAAAACAAACTAACTTTCACTAAGCTCGACTCTTAGTCCTTAAAGAAACATAGCAAGAAACATAGCTCGAAGAAACATAGCAAGACCAGGATTCCTTCTAACTTTGATGACTAGCTCTACGAGCTAATGTTTTTGTTTTCTTAAAGGCAATGATATTCTCTAAGGAAGTCCTCAACCGTTTGTGAGGCAACCACAATGAGGGAGAAGGGGAAGAAAAAGAAGGGGAGAGAAGAGAAGAAAAGGAGGAAGAGGACAGATCACTGAGGTAACTCGGGATAGTGACACCTGGAATTACTTTCTTAAAGTAAACCCCCTGAGTGGCAGGGCAATGCATTGTGAATTCCATCTGTCCAAATGAACATAAATAATCATTAAAATTCTCATTTTCTCTTTTTGCTAAAGTTTATGAGACTAAGATTCTTCTTTAAGGAAACCCATGATTCTATGATATATATTTCACATTAACAATCACAATTACAAGAGCTTTTTGCTCTAGAACAAAAATTTGGAAAATATCTATTTCAAGTGGAAGTTTATTTGTATTATATACATATATTTGCAATGGAATTTTGTATCACTAACTAAGATATTTCTCAAACATGTTTATTTGAAATGAGAGAAATATTTCAGAGGCACAAGACAAGACATGATCCCTAGAGTCATATTCAATCCTGTTACAAAGAAATAATGACCGATTCAGCATTCAAATTAAAGATCTTAACAAGCCATGCTGTGTCTGATATATATTGAATGAAAAAAACACATAATAGATACGTAGATTTTTAATTGAATGCATGATTGATTAGATTCAATTAGTACATCATATCAGCTATTTTATATATTTGTTAGCTTATAATGGAGTTTTGGATAAATTTTTTACCCAAAATGTACCTTTGACTTTAATAGTCAGGCCCATCCCACCTTAAAATGCACATAAAAACAACTTTTAATTCTGAATACCAGTTATAGTAATTAAAAATACCATAAGCAATTAAGTTACTGATAAACTAAAACTTCTTTTCCAACATAAATTTTAAGACTACCTAGAAATGATGGTGGCTTTATTACTGATTTACAGTAAGAAATTGATTGCGTTTATTGGCTTTCTGCAAGAATTGGTATCAAATTATAAAGGTTTAGAAATCACACATTAAATCATTTTCTATAAAAACCCAATATTAAAAGGGATATAAAAACTAAATTCA
Source organism: Latrodectus geometricus (assembly GCA_026290005.1). Classification (NCBI taxonomy): domain Eukaryota; kingdom Metazoa; phylum Arthropoda; class Arachnida; order Araneae; family Theridiidae; genus Latrodectus; species Latrodectus geometricus. The sequence continues at coordinate 517,328 of JAPDSC010067739.1, forward strand.
TTGACATGACAGCCCCTAAGTTGGTAAAGGCCTAGAAAGCCCATATCTGTTATCTTGAAAGAGGGCTCTGTGGTGTGAAGCAAATGTCCCCGTTAAGCGGTCAGCCTAATGTAAACTCCAGTATTTAGTTTTCAAGTACTCAGTCTTATTAACCACTGAAGGGAAGAAAAGCTGAGTCTAGTTTTTCCAGCTCAAGAATCAATTCTCAGACAAGTGCTGTGGAAGCGTGAAGCATTACCACTATGTCACCAGGTTTCAAAAAATACACAGGAAATATTATATCTATATGAAATCTCATAAAATTTTTGGCCTATTTTATAAAATTTAAAACTAATTTTGAAAAGGTTGGTTGGTTGGGTTTTGTGGCGCAAGGTCCAAAGAGGACAAGCTGCGCCAAAAATTAAATATTAAAGAAAATTGGCAAATTATTGACAAAACCCAAACTCAACTTTAAAAATTTAAAACACAAAAATGAATGTATATATTTATTTTAAAATCCAAAAAACATAAGAATATGAAAACAAAATAGAATTCATAAAATTCAAATAAAATTAAGAAAACCAATTTCCCTAAGAAAGGAAAAAAGGTTTCTGTGGGGTGGCTCCCCCACCAAATCATACATAGTTAAAATGTCTGAATCAAAAAATTTAAAACGGTAAAAGTTAAAATAGGGGCATGATATTAAAATATGATGAACAGTGTATGGTACATCACACGTTTCACACCATGGATTTAGTTCATTTAAAAACAAATGTCTGCGTGTGAAACGTGTGTGTCCGATACGAAGGCGAGTCAATCTGACATCAGCACTTCGTAACGGTAAAACAGATGATGGAATGCGGTATGGAAAAATGGCACGTAATTTATTGGAGACCTGCATACTCCATGACTCCTGCCAGAGAGAATTTACAAATTTTTTAACAACCCTTCTCACGTCGAGAAGAGGGACAGATGAATGTAATATAGGCGATGCAGCTTTAGCAGCTGCATCTGCCTTTTCATTTCCCTCTAGACCTACATGTCCTGGGATCCAACAGAAAATGATGTCATAACCCTTGCTAATTTTGAAAAGATACATAAAAATTATATCAACAAATTTTAATGTATAAACTATAATTATGAACATTATAAAATTATGAATACAGAACTAAATAAATTGAAGTTATTTGTAAATACAGAATATACAGCAAAAAAAGAAATTAAATACATAACTAATTATTAAATTTAAAATGTAGAACAGTCACAGAAATGATTTAAAACTATTAACAAAGTATAAAAGCTAATTCATAGAAAATGTGAAGAATAATAAAAATATGCATAAACTATTTAAAAACTTACAGAATTCCCAAAATCAGATGATTCTAATTCAGTTAAAATATCATTGATTTCAGTCTGAAAGTGAAAAAATACTTATTTTAAACACTTGCAATAAAATTCACTAATAAATATGATCAACACAAGTTACTATGCATCAAATAATTAGCTAAGTAAAATTCTGTAAATTTAAATTTTGAAAATTTTATATAATTCTACACACAGACAATTTCAATGAAGAATATTATTAAATTAATCTTAATGAAAAGCAGATGTTTTATTTAATGAATTATAATTTTGTATAATAATTTATACAAAATTATAAATATTTACAATACACAAATTTTTTATGTCATTTTGTAATGAAATTTTCTGAAAAATTGAAACTCAATAGATCGTTCAAGTTATTTGTAAATTTTATGGACAATCAATATAACAGCATGCAAAAATATTGATCTAAGTAATTTGCAGAATAAATTATTCTCAAATTTTTCTGCAGAATGAAAATTCAAAATAACATTAAAAATGTTTACCTAGATAATGAAATTCTTCATTCAGATTGTCCTACGAATTTGTGCTCTGGAGTAAAATCAGAAAATGGCTGCACAGAATAAAATGAAATTTACATAAGGATGTTGGCCTCTGACTAATTTAAAATGTAAGCTATATTCCATAATGAAATGTTGATTAAAGCCTTTGTAATGATTAAGCCATAATTAAAGCTGATTTGTATGCATTGTAAAAAAAATTTATGCCAGAATACACACTGCTCCAAAATTCTGCAAGTTCCAGGAATGGAATTGTGCATGCTTCTTTTTCTCTTTTCAAAATTATCAGCTATACATAACTATCAGCTATACCACAGGAATAAAAAAAAAACTAAATATGGCTTCAGAATCGAGGAGAGTACTATTCCTACATTGCCATAGTATATTTTTTTTTAAAAAAAACGAATAAAAAATAATACTTCTTCTATTTTTGATTTTGCTTGGTTAGTTGTAGCTCAACTACCATTTTATCCACATAGGGTTAATTAGAGCAGTACCTACATTTTTAACTATTAATTCTTATTTAGTCATAGATTTGGAACAACTACACACATCCAAGTTCAAGATGAGATTTAAATTCACAAATAGTGGAACCAAAGCTAGTGATCAAATCATTCAGCTGCAAGTTCAGCTTTCTATTTTTGAATGTTATTTTTACTCATAACAATGTGAATATTTCCAGTTTTCCTAATATGACGGCGGTCAGAATGGAAATGGAATAGCTCATTTTAAAAGTGTCCCATCTTCAATATTTAATAGTTAAAGGGAACTTTCAATCACTCTACTCTTAATTTAAATATTTTTTAGCTAATCTATACTTTATATATTATTGTAACCTCACTTGATAATGTTTACATTTGAGGAAAGCTAAGTAAATGGTAAATGTTGTTAATAATAATAATCTTTATTTTTTTCAAATCTGAATTTTCTCCTAAAAGTTCAATAAACAATTTAATTGGAAGCCAAAGCTCATAAAACAGGCCACCTTGTCGAACTCATTATCATTATATAAGGATACAATTTATTCTTATTATATTATACAGAATAAAATTTCAGTGAAATTTTTGATAGTACACTCCAACAATCAATAGTAATCATTTTTCACAGGTCTTACTGCCAGTGAGCTAACATACATTTTTTTAATTTATAATTTCTTAGGTAACTAAATTTGCTACAGTGGAATAAAATGTAATCAATATCCTTCTGAGACACAACATATATCCAGGAACATGGATGGAATATATTCATGAGAATCAAACTGATGAACTGTTGAATAAGATCTAAAGATCTAAGTTCTAATGATTCAATTGCTAACTCATCCAGAAGAATTTGTCTCAAAATGGAAAATTCAACACTTCATAACTTAGTATATTTAAGTCATAAAACAATGAATTTCCTTTGTTTTACATAGCAGAATGCAAACAAGCATTAATCAAATATAATTTGTAGGACCTAAGAATTTTGCAAATGCTCAATTTATTAAACCGATTAACTACATGAAACAAGAAACAGAAATAATGTTTTTCATACAAAAGTTTTTATATTATTTACATGTGGTCTTTGTGGTGTTATTTCTTTTTATGAATGAAATTTGTTTCTAATATAAGCAGTTATATATATATACAGCTTTGGACTTAAAAGTTAATAAAACTAAAAAAGTGGAGTTATTGATTAAATAATAAATTACACAATATAGTTTTAAACTAAACATTTTAAAAACAAACATATCACAGCATAATTATACAAAAACATTCCATGAAATAAACAATTAATGATAACAAATAAAAAGAACTTTGTAAAATTAATGTCAATGAAATTAATAAAAAGAAAACACAAAGTATATACCTTCAATTCTAGTGGAAGAGGTAACCATGGAACACTTGGTAAAATATCATATAACAATGGTTCAGATAAAGTCAAATGCCCAGATTGATCAGATAAGAAATATTTAAAGAACATAGAAAAAAATTTATCCATTTGTCTTATAGAATCAGCAAAAACAAATTCCCTAAAAAGCAAATTTTTATGTAAGATATAGTTTAAAAAACCAATTAATACACAAAATAATTTTAGGATTTCAGTTTTTATCAGTAAAATGTTAATACTTTTTAATCTTGCATGTTAACTGATAGACTAGCACAAATAAGTGAATAACATAATAAAACATAGTAAAATTTATAAAACTATGGAGAAATATTTTGATTAAAAAAATAATAAAAAAACTTCACACATAAACAAATATTTATCATGTAATAAAGGAACAAAACCTAAATATTTAACTATATTTAGCAATGAAATTGAATTTGTGAATCATGGAAAACACAATAGAATGGAACAATAGAGCCAATTGTTCAAAATTAAACAATTCCTACTGAATGTTACACAAATAAATGTATACATTACTCATATTCTTTATCAAATAATTACAATTTTCTCTAACAATATAACAAAGTTCTACAATTACAAATACTATGAGATCTCAATAAATCACCTCTATAGATTGTTCAAATATATATAGATTGTCCAATATATGTCCAAAATGAAAATAACTTCTTGCATTCTATAACATGATTTAAAACATTTGAAAGTGTTTGAAAATTCAATACAAAACAAATATATGATAACACAAAATAATCCTACTTTCATTCACATTCTTTAGCAAAACTCGTTATTTTATTTAGTCAAATAAATTGTGCAATACATTTATTTGATTGAAAATATAGATAAATGTTTCTAATACTTCTGTTTCTGGAGAAATGAGAAAAAATAGAAAACATCTTATAACTGCAGATGAATTAAAATTGAACATATTTAATTTAACAGATGCACTGTAACAATGCACATTTTTAGAAATTATAAGTGCAAACTATAAACATACTATTAATGTATATAAATTAAATTAGTTGTATTAAATAATAGAATAACAATATACAAATATTACTGTAGTTTTAAAATCTAATCACTTATACAGTTTTTAACATGCAGCAACATTTAAGAAAATGGAACAAAATTTGCTCTCTGTATAGCTCAAAGAAAATATGTATCTATAAGAGTGTCTTAAAGAGCTTTGAAATGCTCCACAAAAACTTCAGTTTTTATGAAAAATATTGCGTTTGAATTTGAATTTAGCACACATCTAGATACTGCTTTCATTAAAAAAAGAAAAGAAAAAGAAGATATTTTAAAAATGTAATGGACTTATATAAAAAAATATTAAACAACAATGAATCTTTTCATAACATGCAATGATGAAAGAAAATTTTAATTCCTATTAAGTAAACCGTTTCAGTTTGAAATCAACTTTTTCAAAAATCTTTTATCAAAAATTTTAAATAGTTTAAATGCAATAAACCTTACCTCTTCACAGAACTTTAATAAAAAATATTTCCATGTCGTATAAAATATTCTAGCAGCAATTTGTGAATAATTTTACAAAATATAATAGGAATATTGTTTTGAGAAGACAAAAAATTTGTGGACTAAACAGAAAAATTAGTTTTCATAAAATGACATTTCTTCCATGAATCAAAAATAAAATACATACAAATATTAATGATGTGCTAACAATAAAATGAATATGAAATCTTAATATTAATAAATAAAACTACATCATAATTTAAAATAAAATTTGCTCAAAGAAACTGAATTATTGTTGATTAAAATTTCTTTGAGCAAATTTTACTTTTAATATTAACTGAATTTTTAATATAAATTGGAATCATTCGCAAATAACCTCAGCATAAATGTTTGGGGATACAATCTTAGGCTATATTAACAAAATGAACCATTAAAAACAAACATTAATTATAATGATATATGATAGCTAAATTTTCAAAGACATCCAACAATATAATAACAAGCCATCCTAAGTAGTTAAATAACTTGGCCCAATATTGGCAGTCTTTTCAAGATAACCCCAATAATGGGCATCAAGTTTTCCTCAATATACAACATGCCAAGATAAGCTTAATATTAGAACAATCATAGGAGTCAAGTGTTCTCCAATATTAGCCATCCAAGCTAAATCCATATTGGTCCTTTAAGGGAAGCCAATATTTCTCCATGCCATGATTAACCATTATTGGTCCCATAAAGGTATCCAAATTATTACCAATTTTGGGCATGCCAATATTCTGCCAAAATATATATCAAATCCAATATGGCTATCTATTTGTCTAAGCTGTTTCACTGTTTTTTGTTATTTATTCAGATTAAGCTGCCTTAATTCCAATACATTTTGAAACTTTTATTCTTCAAATTTAATTGTTACCATTTAACTTGTTGTCTATCAATATAAATCGTTTACTTTTTTTCTCTATCAAGGATGATTTCAAGAAGTTGCTGTGCGTGTGTGTTTGTAAGTTTGATTTTTCTTATGTTTGTAATAACACAAAGTTTTATTACACTTATGAAAATTTGTTATCTACTTAAACTTAAAATTATAATCGAAATCAAAATATTTCATAATTTAGATATATTATATTTTATTTTTCACACAAGCAATTCTTCTGTATATTATTAACTATGAAACTACTCCAATACACTTTATATACAATACTGTTTTATATTTAACACTACAATGTTAAATTTTAAAGCATCAATAATAACTTGGCTGAACAAATATTTATCTACATTTATTTATTCACATATAAATTGCCTATAAATACTTTAAAAAGTATTATTACAATTCATATGGCTTTACAGCACTTTAGTGATGCCCTTGAATTTTTTTTTTTTTCCTATGAAGCAATTGTGTATATAGTACTTCTATACTGCTTTCTTATAATATCTTAATACTAAGTTTCTATTTGATTAATTGACTTATTTCTGCAATATTTTACATTTAATTGAGAGGATAAAAGGTAGATTAGATGACTCCTTGGTTTCACAAATTTGTAGCGATTAAATTCAATTTTTAAAAACCCTGGTTTTGTCAGCAGTTTAAATAATGTAGTTTTAGGGTTGCCATTTTGTGATTAACCATTTCACACCTATCTTGGTGCCAAACAGTGCAAAAATATAAAGAATCAAGGAATACCCTAAAATAAACTTTACCCAATTTAGAATTATAATTGCAGAAAATGCTGATTTGAAAAATCTGCTCATTTGCAAGTTTGTTTTTCCTAATATTTGTAACAATAATTGATAACCATGAAAATTTTTATTTTTTTAAGAATTTATGTGTTTTAAGAACATTATTTAAAAGTCTTATATATTACGATTTATTTGACTTCACAGTACCAAACCATGGAATTCATTTCTTATATTTTCTACATTGCAATTATGTATACGGTATTTCTATAAGATGTTTTTAACATGGTAACACTAATAAGTTCCAATCGATTTATTGATATATTTCTTCAGTAAATTTACATTTAATGTTAATTTGGTTAGGGATTTCTTTTGCAAGAAATCGCAATTATATATACAGTATTTCAATATAGTATATTTAAGTTTCATTATGCAGAGAAATCCTATTAAGTTAATTCACTTAAATTATATGTAAATATCGAAGAAAGTATTTACTCTTTTGATTAGCACTGGATAAACAACAAGGATATACAAATTTTTAAACTTTATAATTTATTTCATTAATAAGTTATTGATCATTGTAGCTTTCTAAATTGTTGACGATATTTTTTTCAATTTTTATATTTTATTTATTGAGAATTGTTCAACAAGTTTACAAAACCATGAATTGTTCTTAAATTCAATATTATACATGTATTAAGTTATCTGCATATTAATTTCGATGATAAATTTATTCAAAGAGTAGGCTTATTTATCTATAACCTACCAAATTTCACTGCACTTTAGTATACATGAAATGTGGAAAGTGAACAAAAACATTCACAGCATGCCTTGTCATTATATAAAATTGTATCTTGAAGAATACATGAAGTGAAAATCCAAAAACAAGAGCTTTTGATGCCAAATTTAAAGTAAGTATAAATCTTAGGAAATTACAACCATATGAATGTAGTATCTTGGGTATAATCATGGAATTATTTTATTTTATTTTTATTTTTTTTGTTGCAAGAGTATGGAAATTAAATAGTAGCTTTTTCTCTCTGTAGAATAAATTGCTTTAATAAAGAGTCCTTTCGCCTTCATAAATCCTTAAAGCATTATTTACTGATGCACTCAATCCCCAATCAATTTATAATGCTTTAATTAAGTAATCAATTTATGATGTTTTAAAAGTGTAATAGTCACTTAAATAAACAAATTGATTGTACAGCAATGATGATAATTTTGTAACTTGCAAATAGAATTATTATTATTACTGATAAATGAGATTCAAAAAAATTTCCTTAAACAAAATCATCCAAAACCAAAATAAAATTATCAAGGATATTGCATTGCTATGGAAAAAGGACTATAAAATCTGATGTTATTTGCAATTTTTATCTTAATATTATTTATATTCATTATGGATTTACTAAATAAATGAATTCACACACTGTATAATTCTAAGAACCCTAGAAGTAATATAATTGTCATTTATTCTTAAAACTGAATAACTTTAATTTTCAAAATATTGGCCCAATAAATTATCATTCATCACTGAATAAACATAAAAATTTTAATTTTATTTTATAAGTTCTTTTTACACATTTCACAGAATTTATTTTTACCGAATAGGTAGTGCAAAAATATCATGTTTTGATTCTTCTATGTTAACTACTTAGATAAAAATGAGCATTCACAAGTTCAGTCAAAAATACAATGCTTTTAAAATAATCAGGCTTAAAAAATGTTTTGGTGTGAACATCTTCATTGGCAAGTACTAATGGTTATACTTAAAAGTGTTAATGATTGTATAAAAAATATTGTATTTAAGGGATCAGAGCCAAAGTAACTCTTTAAAATGATATACTCTTAAGATCATATTTTATGCTTTCAAAATAAATCAAATAAGATCTGCTATATTTAGTATGGCATTGCACTGTAACGCAGGAGAAATACTATATTTTTTATCTTGATTTTATAATTGACTTCTTATGCATTTTTAGGTATGTCTCTAACAAGAAGAATTTCAATAGTGCCAAATGAAACAAAATGTGAGTTATTAGGTTTAAATAGCTTATTTCCATTTTGTTCTGACAGAACTAAACATTTTACAGAATGAGTGTTAGTATTCTGTGCCTTAAATTATTAATATAATTTAGTTAAAAATTTATTTCTTAAAGACATAATTGATGGTAATTTTGCATTTATTTAATCATAACATTATTAATCAATATTTTCTACTTGAAAATGCAAGTTTTTTGTTTTATATGAATGTCACAATAAATAAACACTATGTTTATATTTTTATGAAGCTCATAAAAACCTAGATACTAATATTTAATATATATGACAACAATCACTTTGTCAAAATGCAATGTTTAAAAAAATTTTCTTATTAATAAATTAAACACTTATGTTGGGCATTAAGTAATGACCATTTCCAGAATATTACGATTATAGTTCAAAAACCTTCCCCATAGAGTTTTCATAGATTTTTTTAACTGCTCATTTCAATGCTTGTTTTTGTTAAGAAACATCATTGAATATGTGTTTATGGTAAATGCTTAATTAATAATGCTTAATTTAAATAATCAACAACTGAAGTTATATCAAAGAAACAATTATAAATGATTAGAACAATATAATTAAAAAATAATCACTGCACATTTTTTCTTGCAAATTTTTACATTGAAATTTTTTTTTTTTTTTTTTTTGGGTTGGAAAAGAACTTGAATTAGTTCTTAGATATTATGTTAAGTGTACATGAAAAAAATATTTCAAAGTAATAAGTGTTGTTAAATTTATAGGTGCTGTTCAAGTCTTGATGACAAATTAGGGTGAAGAAGAAGTAAATTAAAGACAAATAGATGTTAGAAATGCAAAAAAATGAAATGTATTAAGTAAATTATAAAAAACATATGTATTATTTTAAATAAAAAATTTAGAATAAACTGTTCTGTCTAGATAGTATCTTTATGATGGAATTTCTGCACTTGGGCAACTTTTGTTTTAAAGTAATGTTAAAATCTTCACAGATTTGAGTTTTGTTCATATTTACGTTTTTCTTATGTAAGTATCATATTTATTTTTACGTTTTTACGTTTTTCATTCATATTTACGTTTTTCAAAATAATACATTTGAAAATTTGAAAGAGATGTGAATGAAAACATTAAAAATTCAGTAACAATTAGTCGTTAATGTCTAAGGAAAACTTTGAACTTGGCTTGATACTATTTTTCAATTCTTTTCTATTAAAAATCAAAATATTCAGTAAAACTTATCATGCTCATGATAAATCAGAAATGTAAATAGAAATAAGAAATTTTCTTCATGAGAGTCATGTGTAGAAAGATGATTCTAAGTGTATAGTACTTTTTTTTGCTGAAGTTTCTTGCAAAAAGAAAGCAAAATTTAATTTTTAATTTGATTGGAGCTCACTTAATATAGATAAACTTTTAGTAAAATATATATAGATGATTATAAGTTTATGCACAAAAATATCAAAGCAGCAAGTTTTAAGAAACAAAGAAATGTGATTTGCTTTTAACATGAAACATAAAAATTTTATATTACAAATATGATTATTTAGAATGTGACATGCACAGTAATTAGATCTATATGATAAATAACTCCTGTGTATTCAAAATTGGTAATTAATAAATATTTACTTGTTTTTTACTTCACTTCTTTTTCTTTGCATGTTAATTTTAACAATGTGATTTTAATCATAAAACAATTTATAATTTTGCTTGTTTAAGTATTGCTTAAAATAACAAATTTATCAATTGTATTAATTTCTTAATATAAAATTTCAAATGTGATTTTTTTTTTATATAAGGTGCGACAAATGCAGCTTTAAATAAAAAAGTAAATGTCTATGTACTGGAATAATTTAAAATAGTTTGTTTAACTTAACAATTAAAAACAAGATACTTTGTTATCAATATCTGAGCTACAAAATGTAGACACTTATAAGAGTAGCCAAAATCAGTCTTATCTTGGCTGCCTATAACATACCAATTTTGTCAACAAAGTTTGGTCCTATCTAGGCAGCCCAAATTGGTCCAATATAAGATGCCAAGCTTGGTCCTATCTTGGCAACCCACATTAGTTCTATATAATGAAATATTAGACCATCCAAGGTTAGCCCAATTTCAGTCGCCAATAAAAGGCCAAGGTAATGCCACAGTTAGACAATATAGGGCCAAGAAATGTTGCTACTTGTGATGTCTCAAATAGATAAAACTTTCTTTGAAAAATATCCAAACACTATGAGAAAGTGGAAAGAGGTTTATAAAAAGAAGATAATGATATTCTGTTGAGTAAAATAAATGCATTAAAGACATAATTATCAGACGTAGTTATATTAGTTTACCTTTTAAATGTTTAAAGAAAAGAACTTAAGCAGATTAAAAATATACATTTTAGTTCAATTTTTAACTTTTCATATCTGTTAGTATCAAGAAATAAAAATTTGATCCAATTGAATACTTGTGAAAGTTTTTAATAATGGCACAAATTACATGAAATTTATAATTATTGTTATAAATAAAAATCTCCATACTTTCTTAATGGATGCTTATACTTAACTAGTCCAAACATGTGTGCAAATATTTATATGCAAATCATTTTATGCTGGTATATATTTTTTTGTAAAAGCAATACAGACAAGCTTTCAGCATAATCTACAACTTCACATATTACTTTTCATGTATATCATTTATTAAGAACTTAGTTTACCATTATTTAAATTGGACAACTATATAAGCATAAAGCTACAGTCTAAAGTTACTTTAGAGAATTTATAAATCAAACCGTATGAAAATTTAAGGTAAAAAAAGTATTCAATTTTGCTTAAATTTTTATTTTCATTTTTATTTAGAAAATAATTTTAAGACAAAATTAATAAAAGTACAACAAACATACGAAGCTAAGTTCAAAAGATATTTATTATTAGAGAAAACATAATAAGAATTGAAAATAGTTTTTATTTTCTGAAATCTGTTGAATAGTACATAAATCCAAATGTACTATTATCTAATAAAAGGATAAAATATTTTCTTATTGGTTAAAATAAAACTTATTTATTTTAATTTTTTACTTACTTTCTAAAAATGGTGATTCACTTGAAAAGCATTTAAATATTTTGAAAAGAGGACATGTTTAAATGTCCTGTAAAGTACTGGAAATTATATTTACCTCATGTTATGTTCTTTGAATATAAAAAAATCTGGAAATGTTAGACTCATACAAAATGCATCATTAAAATATAACACTCAAGACTATAAATACTTGCTTTAAAAGAGATTTCATCAAGATTATCTATAAGACAATTTTAACTGGCAATAAATGTAGCTAAAATTCTAAATTTGCCAAAAGAATTCCCTTTTTAAGCAGATTGACAGAAAAACAATATATTTATCTGTTATTGTTCATAAAATTGCATTTTAATAAAATTTGGTACAATTAATGCAGCCTGTGAGAATTGTAGGAACACACAAAGCATGGTTTTGATTGACTGAGCCACAATTAATACAAACTGGATTAATACTGAAAAGCTTGAATTCTTCACATTATGTTCTCAATATAAATAATATTCTTACCAGTACATGAAACCTAGATTTAAGTAAAGAAATTATCAAAGATAATATAAAGTGTCATAAGGAATGCTGAAGTAAATTTTGAATTCAGGAGTTGAATTCATTAAATATTTGAGATACAAGAGCAATTCGTTCATACACATTTCATTACTTAAAGCATAAATAGCCACCTTAAGTGTCTTTCCTTTGATAGGGGCAAAAATGTTTACCCCATTTAAAAAAATTTTTTGACAGTTCAGTTTCATCATATCACATTGTATTACATCAACAGACTTTCTAAGAGGAACTTATCATCCAATCCTCATTATATTTGACTTTACAGGATCGAAAACCTTCTGGATTGATTTGACAAGTTAAACCTTTCAAGAATAAACAACAACAGCAGCAGTTTAAAGTATATATAGAATGTTATTATTGTGTTAATTACATAGCAACTTGTGCAGAACAGGTATCTATCAAATGCTTTTTCTCACAATTTAATAAATAAAATTTTTACATATATTTTTTAAAAATTAATTACTCTAGAACATAATACCAAAGCAATATCAAAAGTATATACCACACATATTTGCATAATATTTTTTATTATTTCTTAAAATGGAAAATTGCTTACTTTTCATTTAAAAAATTCTGAAATTTCAAAACCTTTCCAAGATTTCTAACAATATGCTGTACTTCAAATCCAGCACCACTAAAAAAATTGTTTTAAATTAAAAAAAAATACTTATACTATAGTTGTATAAAATTATTTAATTTAGAAATACTATTTCATTCACATTAATAAGTTTGAAAATGTGTAATGTATGTTTTTTTCAACAAATGATTTTCTTGCAAAAAAATAATTTCATAATTATCATTACAAATATAAAAACAAAAAGTGTTAAATTTAATCTTATAACAAAAAGTTTTAAATAAATTTCACATTTAAAGATATAAGTTACTGAAAAATATATTAAAAGTGAAACAGTGAAGCAAAGAGGCAAAAAAATGTACGAAAGACAATAATAAAATCTATCAAAAATATAAAATTTCCAAATTAATTTTAGTATTCATATAAAGAATTTTTTTATATATTCAAAACAATAAAAGTAAATAAGCACAATTAAAGATTATTTATTAACTTCTATTTAAATCTAATCTCTGTTTTTGTAGTTCTACAAAAATCAATAAGAGCATGAAAAATGCATCATCATCATCACTTGTCTTCTTAAGCTTTTAAAACATCAGTAAATATATTATTTCAAATTATTAATAAATAACTATTTTTATTACTCTTTTCATATTGTTCTCAGTTATTTTGTATTAAAAAGGTTAATTAATGTAGTCTGGCTTACAAACTTATGGTAACATTCACAAACAAAATTTTTTTTTATTATTTGTTTAATTTCCTACTTTACCAATTTTAATTTAGACTGAAATATAATTGGTCATGAACAATAAAATGACAGGTGAAAACAATAAAAATAATAAATATTTTTGAAAACCATAAATCTAAAAGCATTATTATGAACATAACCAATAAAAACATTAAATAATAACGAAGACTATTTGGCACAAATTAAATATATTCTAAAAGCATCACTTGTAAATTCAAAAATATAAAATCATTTAGTTGATTGTACGTTTCAGTAAAATCTTAATATACGCTTCAATTGTACTTTATTATAAATTTCTTAAATTATAAATGATTTTTCTCTTAATTTTATTACTTCATAACGCAACATTCACATTATGAAGTAATGAAATATCCTTTCAAATTGATTTCATTAAGCATTTCAAAGTATATTTTATAAAGTCTCCAGGATTCTTAACAAATGATAAAATGTTTTAAGTTATCAGGATTACTTTTTTATGCAGAATTTTATTCAGTATTAGAGGAATTGGTTCACAAAGATTTCTTACAAAAGAAAACTTTCATTTATTGCAAAATCCATCCTTAAATGCTGTAGCTACAGGAAAATATGAGATATATTTTCAGATCTTGATATAGAGATTGGCAAAAATAATTTAAGCAAAAGAATTTCTGGAAGTATTTTTGTTCAAGAAATTTTTAATTATTTCCATAGAATAACATTATGCTTTAATTCACATAAAAAGAATATACTAATTTGTGCAATCAGTTCTAGAATTATTTTCAATATAGAAAATACTTAGTAAAATGTTAAATCTTAATTTTCTGAAGACTAGCTAATGTTAAATAAAACAACAGTTCAATAATGATTAATTCTTAGGTTTGCAGACTTTCTATTCAGAACTTACAAACACAATTATCATTCAAAACCATTTTATTAAGGGTTATTTTTTATGAAAAACATTTTTAAATTTTTTGATGTACACTGAACTCTTAACTTTTTATTTTAATTAGAAACTTTAGTTTATAAAATTTTATTAGCTTAGTTTTTTTATTATTATTTAAGGAATCATAATTTCACTGGGTGGAAGTCGCTACACATTTACTTTATCTTCAATTTTATTAATACTTATACACAAATAACTTTTAGAACAAATATACAGCTAAATATTACTATCAGCACAAACACTGAAAGAATTTTATCTTTCAAAATTCTAATAATCATATGATTTAAGATAAAACACTTCCTTAATTTAAAAGGATTACCAATTCCTACTAAAAATTTTTTAAAAATAACTAGATCAAGCTTTAAAATCTAAAACTTTAAACTTAAAATGCATAAACTATTAAAAATGTATATAATCTCAATAAAAGAAATTTCTTGCTTTTGAAAGGCTTAAACACATACACCATTGGAAAAAATTTTTTCATTTTACCTTTACTTTTTCCATCATATATTTAAAATGTGACAATTTAATTTTTTTAATAGATGACGATTATTATACCTTTAAGAATTTTCTCTTTTTCAAATATTTCAAAAAATGAAAAATACTAAAATGTGCTACAAAATATATAAATACTAAAATGTAATTTTACAAAATTTTATGAATTTTATTATGTTTTTTAAATTTTGTGACTGTTTTAAAACATTTCAAGCAATGCAGAAAACTTGTAGAATATGTAATTTTGTACTATGTTTTAACAGTAGGAATGTTATTAAAACAAAATGATAACATAGTTTAAGTCTAATAAATAAGATCATGATATTAACCATACATAGATTGGAAAATAATATGATAAAGTTAAATGTAATAAGACACATTTTCTTTAAAATAAAAAATAAGATAACATTTTATACAGAATCGACTTTCCTATGGTTTTATATGAAACACATAAATATTCTTCTCAGTGGCTTGATCCTACGTGGACGAATAGGGATTTGGCAACATCAAGGTGCCTGAACAACCCCTACTTAAGGGTTAAATCCAGGTTGAGCATGGGGCTGATAACTCCACCCTATAAAACATTTTTGTTTTGAAATCTAAAGAACATAAAACCAAACTGGTCTATCAGAGAAAATCTAGGAAATAATGTAAGAACTTGAAATTTGGATGCTGAAAAGTTTTATCACTTTATAGAAAGAGTTCCAAGCCCTTGTTGAGCAAATAAACTTTCACAATGATTTAGCAAATAAACTTTCACAATCCAAAAAGTGAGGTGGATAGGTGAGGGATTTTAAAAAATAAAAACTATATATTTTAAATAAAATCTATATTCTATGTATTTCATAGCTGCAATCCTAAAAAACATTTTTTGCACAGATTTTGTTGTAAACAAGAGAATAAAATATTTTGTTTTAGCTTTCAAACCCTTATTAATCTGAGACTTTGATGTTTACAAAATCCCAAGCAGAACATAATTTATATACAGAATATATATATACATATATAAATTCAGAATACATCTTAATTGATCTTAACTTAATAAATTGAATTATAACAAATATGATTTTTACTCAGTAGAGTAGATAAATTGCACATACTTTAATAATGGAGCTGCAAACAAAACCATAATATTCTCTTCTTCAAAAAATCCTACATGCATTCTCTGCCCTTTAACATCTAAGCTGCAACTAGATAATACTAAAATATGATTTTTAACAAAGAAGCATATTTTACTGAAACTAATATATATATATTTTATAAACATATAAAAGTTTTAAGTAACAACACATTATTACTAAAAAATACAATACATATAAAAGTGGACTAAATATTAGATATAACTTATGTAACTTACAAAAAACATTTAAAACCAGAAGCACATTAAATGAAAATAATACAAAAAGTCTAAGTTTTTGGATGAAAGCAATATAAACTGAGAAAGTCCCATAATACAGAATAAAGAGTACACAGATTCAAGTTTCAGGAATATTTACAAAGTTGCCTTATATATAATCATATCTCATAAAGAAAGCAAAATTAGAATACTTGAAAGTACTAAGATCCACATAAAAGCAATTAATCAAAAATGAGTAAGAATGAAAGAGACAGAAAGGAGCAACTAATGGTCATTAATATTAATGCTGATTTAAAATGCACATTTATCCTGTTAGCATCAGTTTGCTTGGATAAAAGTTAAAATACCTACTTTCATTCATTTTGTGTGACAACAATATTGTAAGTTATGTACAAACTAAATAATGCTGTATGCATTTTCCTCTTTACATATATGTGTTCAAGTATAGCAGTTATCTTGAAATGTAATGCTTGGTCACTTTCTTACATCTTGATGACATTCATAAGATTATAATTATCCAAAGTTAAATTGCTAAAACAGAACTTTTTAAAAGTAATACTGCATTTTTAAATGTTGACTAAATATTTAATAAGAAGCAGCAAAACAACTTTGTACATAAGGAATATTAGTCCAAAAAATAATTTGACAGCTAAGTTGTCACTGATAACAATAACATATGAATATTCCTCATACACACAATCGATCCCAAATTCTACAATAAACACAAAATTTTATTTCAAACACTATCAGATGATTTTGAAAGTAAAACAATGGCAATAATCACATGTGATCCTTTTTAAAAATTAACTCATTTAAAATAACTAACAACTTTTTAATAATTTTTAATTAATATTTGATAATTTTAGTAACTTTTTAATGCACATTAATAGAGAATATTATAAATTAAAAAATACTCTTCGTGTACAAAATTGCACATAAAAAATAATAGAAATAGTATTTTACCTTTTAGATAGATTCTTATTAATATATAAAATAACAATATCATGTAAGATAATCGGCATATTTCATTCCAAAAGATTTTACTTTTAATACACTCTTTAAGATATTTCTCACTATATAAGTCAAATTTGCGACTTTGTTTAATTTAACATACTACAAATTATACAACAAGTGATCAAAATCAACATTGTATTCAATAAATAAATACATTAAGACATAAAGTGAAATATCAGTTAATATTTGTTTTGTTTTTTGGAAGTTTTGGGATGTAACAGTGTAAGTTATAATTGCAAGGAAATAAATTTCATTGTACTTCCTACTTAAAATCATGCATGTAAGAAGTTTATTTAAATATTAGCAGATACTCTTCTGTGTCTGAAATAAACTGAGATAGACAAGAGAATGACTTAAAATATGTTGAAATTGAAGTCATCCTCAAAAAAAGCAAAAAATGGACTTTAAAAATGTTTAAATTTAATATGTTTTCAAACATAAAAAAATTACAAATGGATACATACTTCATTTTAAATTTTATTGGTGGAAAATTAACACATGAAAAATATAAAGGACGGCAAAAATAATTAAAAATTTAAGTACTAGAGAACCACAGACAAAGAACCAAAAAATAACCATGAAGAACCACAGAAAAGAAAACCATAGATAATATTAATTTACCTCAAAATGGGAGCAGAAGTAAATTCTTTAATCATATGACTGATAGTAATAAACATTCCTTTCAGAAGAAATAAAGCACTATTTTCATCGGGATACTTGTAGATAACTGATTCCTATAAAATATATTTTTCAGGTATCAAATTTTTATTTTTAAAATCATATCAATGTTACTTCTTGCACAAATCATAAATCACTTAATATAAATTACTACTATAATTTTTAATAAAAAATATTATAAAGATACTCCAAATTTAATAACATAAATTTAACATAAAAAGGACTCTTAAAAATAATGGAATTAAAAAATACATTTTAATTTAAACTTGAATACTAATTTGTTATCTATGTGGAAAAAAGCATATATTGGATTTTGTTTAGTTCACCATTCTAAGGTGAAAAATCATGATGTGAATAAACCATTAGTAAACAGAAGACATATGGGTAAACATAAGGTACCTAAGAATAGAATGAGTAAAGATGTTTTATTATTTCAGTCACAATTAAAATAAGAAATAAATGTGGATGTCTTTTTCAATATTTTTAATATCAAAATACTTTTAAAAAGTTATAAAATTTTATTTCTAACATAAATATCTTATCATCATTATATTAAGAAAAGCATGAATACTTTTCCAATATTTTATTGTTACAGAAATAATGTAGATTAATTATTTCCTTAATGAATTGAACAGTTCATTTGAAAAAAAGCATTTTATACTTGAGAAACAGGAAAATTTTAAGTATCTTTTATCAACTAATTGGCTCTAAGCACAGAAGATAATCCTAGCATTTAATGATTTTGCTCCCACTTAAAAATTGAATAACAAAAAATGAAGTAATAAGTTCCAAGCCCTAATTCAAAGAGTTCCAAGTAAAAAATAATACATATAAAACCTCACAAAAAATCTTTTGATATAAGTATTAAAATATTCTTTGGGTGCCCCTAGTATAACCTTTTAAATTATATCTAACTCAATAAGATCGAAATATGAAAAATATAAATAATTAAAAAAACACTAGTAGTAAAACCAGAGTTAAGCCAACAAATGATTGCTCTAAAGTGATTCAGTTTAAATTTTAGAACTAAATTACCACAAAAATATTTAAAAGAAGTTTATGTAAATGTGTGTGCTCTTTCTATCATCAACACCAACTATGCAAACTTCCCAGATTAAAGTTCTTAAAATTTTCGCATTTAAAAACAGCACTGATTTGCTGCCTATTGTTATAATCTATTTCCATGCAGGATTCTTGTAAGACAATTAAGGATTTTTCTTGATAAAGTATAACATAGGAAATAAATAATAATTTATTTTATTCCTTTTTTTATTTCCTAATTTATAATTACAAAAATATGAATAAAATATGGCAAGATTATGTCAACAAAAATGAAATTATACTTACATTAATTGCAGTATCATTTTCAGATAAACAATTTGTTTTCAGGAAAAGCACACCATGAGGTATATTATTCAATTGAGATTTTACTTCTCCAATGACATCAGAATTTCCAAGTAATTCTTCGGCAATAAAACACTACTCAAAATAATGAAATTAGATAAATAAAATGTAATTATAAAACTGAATTTACAGAATGACACACGAACACTTGGAATGTAATGTATTATAAAAGAAAATTTTTTTTATTAATTAATATAAATTACTGCAAATATTGAAAATTTGACTTTGAAATATGAAATTAAATTACTGAAGCATATATTCCTTTCAAGTATTGGTAAAATATATTTTATGATAAAAATACAAGCATGAAATATTACACTTTATTACTGTAAAAGAATCACCTAATGATTAAAAATACAAATTTTGAAAATTTAAAGTAAAACAAAACCTACTTATAAGGCATTCATTTATTAAAATATAAAGTAAACCTTAAGTAAACATTAGAAAAATATAAGGAAAATTAAGAAATTCTACATCCTTACCATGTTTTCCCTGAAAAAATTTTAAATGCATCCAATTAACCAATGTGAAATACAAGATAACTATATTAAAAATTTTAGTCCATCATGTAAAAGGAAATGTTTAAAAAGTTACACTGAATTTTATATTTCAAAGATGTCTCCATCAGTTTTAAAGATAGCCTAAAATTTGACTAAATTTCATATCATATGCAAGATAGAATTAATAAAAGGAATAAATGTACCATATTTTGAAGACGCATCAAAGAAATTCACAATATATGAAGCCATTTCTCTTGTACATCAATATCCACTTAATAAGCATTATTGACAGCAGTAATTGAGTACTCAAATTTAATTCCAGATTTTTCTCAATTTTTTTCAACAAATGTTCAAGTCAAAAGATAGAGGGCAATTTATTTTAATTTTTATAATTGCAATTCTATGCAAAACTATGGAGATACATTACGTAAATTACTTTTAATTATTTAAATAGGAGTAGAATTAATTACCAACATATTTATTTATTTAAGATCAGAAAAATAAATCAATAATCAGAGATTTCAATATCCTAGAATATATCTATAATATAAAATTAAAGAGTAAACAATATGATATACACAAACTGCAAAATCTATCACATACATACTATTATATAAATTCACAAAATTTATATTCATTAATTAACACAAACAAAATTTATATAATATAAATAAATAAAATCTATTACATATGTATTATTGTATAAATTTACAAATTTATAAAACTATTAATTAATACAAATGGCAATGTGAAGCATTTTCTTTTTCTTTTCCTTTATTCATTCACTGTGCTGAAAAAGGATAAACTTTTAAAATGGCATTATTTTTACTATACACGTGATCTTCAAATCTATGGATTCAATATTGATTTCAATTATTTTTAACTATCATACTTCACACCTATTCCTTGGCCATACAAGAAAGTGCAGTTATGTTTGACAGAATATGGAATGAAACTTTATTAGAATAGTAATTGGCTTAGTGATCCCAAAAATTAACACTAAAAATGATTTGACAATGCTCATAGTCATTGTTAAAAGCTTTATATCCTGTCTCCTTTGATTGTATACACAAATGAAGATTAAATGAGGACCTAATATAAAAATGTCACAATTCATTAGTGCCGTTGAAATCTATAATTTTGACATTAATCTCATTGGCATGTTTAAGTAAATTTCAGTTTTTGAATGTGCCTATTTTTCACTTTAATATCAGAGTGGGCATAAGATATCTAACCCGCATGCTATTTCTTCATTAATTGTAAATAATATAAGCATCAAATTTCAATAAAACTGCTGTAATAGAAAGCTACACGAGGTCATACATGTAAACATACATCTGTTTATATATAAATAAATAGAAAGACATTTTAACATAGACATTGAGAAAAGAAATAGAGATAAATATTGGGAATAAAACTTTTCAATGGATAAATTTTATTTTTATAAATTTTATAGAGATAGCAGGAGAATGCATGAAGAATTTTGAATTCAGAAATAGAAGCTGATGTTAATGTTTAACTCATTAAACAAAAAAATTGCATTTCACTTAAGCAGTAAAACAGTAAAAGAGTATGGTAATAGCAACAAAGGGATAATTAATAATAGTATCATGAGTAAAATGAGTGTAACATGTTGCATTATTATAATCATAATCATTACCCATATATGGTGAGCAAATTATTAAAATATTACATCAAAATATATAATTATATGATAAATAAAATAATACACATTTAGTATTGAGAATTAATATATTATTAAAATGGAAAATACAAATCATTAATGTATGTGCAGTATCAACATTTTAGAACCATTTGAAATATTAAAATAATCCAGTACAAATGCTGATAGCAACAGATCAAATTGCAAATGTGAATGTTTCCTTAAGCAATTACAAGAAGGGTATGAATTATCCTATAAATTGAAGAATATGGTATAGACTTTTACAGCCAAATACTTGGCATCCCCTAAAGAATGTGCACTCGTACACTTATACTATTTGAATTACATGAGTCAACATTTAAAATGGATTTGATTATTAGATATTCAGCAAAACATACAGTATCCACTAAAAATGTAATTTGTTGATGTCAAAGTGATAAAAGAAGGAGGGTGGAGAGAAGAGATCTGGGAAAAGGAGATACTTTATTATAAACTAATGTGTTTCATAATTTTGATGAAATGTAATATGTACCATCAGAAATAAGAAAAATATTATCCAGATAGTATTGAACAGTTCAATTTTTTTTTTCTAAAGAAACTGCAAAGAGCAGGTACAAAAACTATAAAAAGTTAGCAGGAAATAAATCTTCCACTCATAATTTTAAAAAAAGCATAGAGCTCAGCATTTTTCACAAACTTGAGAAAAAAAAGGATTTTGAAGATGGTTACTTTTAAATCTACCCTGATTAACCAAGAACAGAAAAAAATTTGCCAATAAAGTAGAGAAATAAGATGGAAAAACTAAAAAACAGTAGGAAAAAAATAAAAAAGAAAATAGGGAAACAAGATTTACATCCAAATTATATACAAAGTTTACACTTTTATTTCTTTATATTTTTAAACAAACTAAAAATTTGTCAAATAATTATGAGAAAAAAATATTACTTTATAAAATTTGCATGATTATTTTCCGTACTGGAAAAATTTAGCTCAAAGCATATATTTATTTTTCTGAATTTATCTAATATTTTTTTAGCCTTTCATATGTAACACAATCGAAGCAGTTTTTCTCCTCTGTGAAGAACGAAAGCAAAATAAATTAATAAGTTCCTTAAAAAAAGAAATGAAAAAACTTTGCTAAGTAAATCATAATGACTAAGAGGAATTATCACACCTTTTTTCATTAAAACAATATCAATTATTCAAAATCTAAATTTAAGGAAAATATTTTGATTTTTTTCTTACTAGCATTAGATTTAGTTTGAACTACAATGATCAGAATTTCGTATTCATCTTACAAAAATATAAATATTTTGATTTTCAAAAAACATTTGTTAAGATTTGTATTATTATTTTTTTAAAAGAAAAGTGATGAAGGACTTTGATTTTGAATCATATTTCTATATGAATGAATAAATGTTTAATTAAATGTTAATGTTTTTAGAGATTTGATTAACATTTATTCTATTTGAATGAATAATTGT
>JAPDSC010067739.1:545696-611042 GCA_026290005.1 Latrodectus geometricus
ATAATAAACTGTTTTACAGTAATTAAAATTAAAACTTTATTTCATAATAGAAATTTTCAGCATGACAATGGAATTTTAAAGAGAATTAACATGTTTAGAGTTTATTGCAATTATAAAACAAAATGTACTAGCAAAAAGCAAAATACAAATCACATGTTAATTTGCTTAAGCAAAGTTGATGTAACAAATGAAATTGGAAGTTCTTTTTAGATGTCTATGTAACTTAAATATGTTTCATTAAACAAATAAGCTGTTAATATTTTTTATTAATCATAATAACTCTGCCAATACATTTTATACTCCCTTTTCTTTCTACTTGAAAGTGAAACATTTTCACATTTTATTCATGCATTTACTTTATGTCATATATCACATAAAGTAAATGCATTAAATTTTACCAAAATTCCAGAAGCTTAGACAAATCCACAAATAAAAGTTTCAACACTGATAAAATTTTGTCTTCTCAAAATTTTCATACAACTAAAATAAAATGTAATTTAAATATTAAATAGTCAAAATTGTATGCAAAACTTGTGAAATAATAATCATTTATGAGCTAATTAGCTTTCAGGATAAATATTAAAGTTAAGAAAATTTTCAGCAAGTGAAAAAAACTTATGAAGAATTGTAAAATATTATATTCTACCAAAGTAGAATTAATAAACCTTTATTAACTTTTCACAGTAGTTTCTTGTTATGGAATATATATTGCTCATTATGGTATTATAACAAAGAAATATACATTGGGGCTTATATAGTGAGATTGTTTACCATTTCAAAGCATATATTTTGGTTTTAATATACAAGGACATACTCAACTCAAATTGCAATTATTTTAAATGCAAAATAACATTAGTCTCAGGCATGAAAATTAGGTATAGTTAAGACAAATTTTAATTTTTATGGTTGGATTCCTCTTTATCTTCTTTTTTTATAAAAAACAATGTCTCAAAAAACTTATAGTTTATTTTATATACTTCACACTATATGAAATAATTTAATGCTTTATTTCCTATATTACCAATAAGTTAAAATATTACTTTCGTATTTTCCTGTATATAATCCGCGGATTATGTGTTAAAAAAAGTTCCGAATTTCGTCGTGCGCATTATACGCCGCCGCGGATAATCTGATAAAAAACATTCTCCATCAGAAAAGCTTACAAGAAAGTTTTAAAAGAAACACTGTTTCATAAAATAAATAACAGGTGGTACCAAGACACACCTAAGCTATTTAAGCTATAATCGGCTTGTCCAATTACGTTCAAAGAAGAATTCTGTTCCTCGTAAAGATATTACAGTTGTAAATTTGCTAACGTCAATTTACCTTGACATGAGCTGTTTCGTTTTGAAAATATTCACATTCGTATATCGTCATATGGAAGCGAACACTTTTAAGTTACATAGCAGATTTTAAATTAAAAGCTACAGCGAAAGCAAATAAAAAAAAATAACGGAAAACATGTTAAGTGAAGTGAAAAATAAAGCACGCGCGATATAAAAGAAAAATGTATAAAATACGCACTTTGTAAATAATTCAAGTTTTTTCATTTAAATATTAACGAAGCAAATATATATCTTTTTAAATATGTTTAACATCGTTTTAAAAGTTATTAGAAGCTAAATATCAATAAATTTTACAAGAATTTTTTCGAAATTATCGTTCTTGATCGATCTCTCGTGCTTTCATCTCAAGTTAATCGCACTTTGCGATGAGGTGGATGTAGACTGATATTTTTCATGATAAATGCTTTTTTCAATAAAATTTATTAAATTTTTAATCATTCAATGCATTTTTTTATTTTATGTGACACCAATAGTATCAGCAATACATATTTTAGACTATTCGCCGGAAAAAAATTGCCGAATTTAAAAAATTTTAATTTAAAAAATTGCCGCGGATTATACTTTTTTCTTTTTACTCGAAAAAAAGGCCGTGCGGATAATACGCCGCTGGGGATTATATACAGGAAAATACGGTACTTACTTGCAGCACATTTAATTATTATTGATAATTATCAATGAAATGTAAATGTTCCATAAGCATTAGTATAAAGATTTAAGTCTAAGAATATATTGCTTTTAAATTGTTTAAAAACAAAAACATTTTTAAGATTTTTCCTGAATTACTACATCACATGTGTTTATTTTTTAATTATTTTATAATTTATGTGACATAACTTACATACAGCGTAAAAATTATTCAAAATCAATACACATATTCGTGTTCAAAATATATTGATTCCATGATACATTATGAAGTATCCTGTAGAGTAGTAAGTTTTATTTTTCTCAAATTTAAGTCTAATTATGATAAACTCTAAATAGTTTATATTTAAAGAAATTTTACATAAGAGTTTTTATGCAATTTTTTGGGGGGGTGGGGGATTTGCTGATATTCCATTATAAATTTTAACTTTTAATACAATCATTTCATTAAGGAGTGGTTTTATTTTGAGTCCAATGTCAACGAAAACCTAACAACTTTTATATTATTTTTCTTGATTGATCTCTCTTAGTTTTCTTTGAATCAGATTTTTAATGTGCAGAAGTCCTTTACTTAAATATTTTAAATTAAACATATATCCAGCTATATACTGCTGTGAGCAAAAGAGCTTGGATAGAGACTTCTAGATTTTAAAATACGAATACAAAGTATTAATTAAAAAATGTAGAAATAAAACAACTCTGAAATTTTAAAATGTTATCAATATTCTTATTAATCATAAATAAAATAAAAATTTAAAATATATAAAGAATTAAACACCATAGAAGGAAATTTTTGACATAGTTTGATAATTGTTTCATTTTGCACTCCTAGTTAATAAAAATTCATGATTTACTTAAATAATCTATATTTTATTTTGCCTCATTATTTTCTTATCTTGTGATTAAGTGAATACAACAATTTTATTTTAAAAATAGTTAAAGTTTATTCAATCAAAATAATTTTCATCAATTATTTACAAAAATTTTTAAAAATGCCAAGTAAATAAGATTAAAATTATTTTTATGATATGTTTCTGAAAGATAAAACTTAGCATAGATAACATTGAAACATGGGAAAATAATACTACCATAAACTGGGATACAGCACAGTAAAAGATTAAAGTAAGTACATCTCTCTCAATACTTAATATCATTATGGTACTTGTACAATAATCAGAAATAAATAAAATACAGTAGCATACATTTATCAAATATATATTCACACTTTCACGCTTACTATTTTATACAGCATTGATTCTTGACCTTCTGCTAAATGATATTTTCCTTTTTAACCTTTTATTAAAAAAATTCCAGATTTTCTCAAAAAAATTATTATTATCTTATTTCTAATGGCGGGCACACTTGAGCAAGTAAGCACATTAGCCCATTTGCCACAACAAGGCAGGAAACTGCTACTAATTTTATCGTTACCCAGTGGGCACCAGTGAACCAAGTCTCAGAGTAGCATCGCACACGCCACAACACCACAAACCCGTTTATAGGGAGGGCCACATTCATCCATCATCTGAGGAAAGCACAAGAAACACAGAGAGAAAGAGAAAGTACATCCAAGCCCGAGCCGGGATTCAAACCCAAGTCCTCCACATCCGTAGTCAGTTATGCTTACCACTAGACAGGTTGGGCGGCAAAAAAAAAATTATTATCATTACTTTAATTATG
Organism: Latrodectus geometricus; assembly: GCA_026290005.1. Lineage (NCBI taxonomy): Eukaryota > Metazoa > Arthropoda > Arachnida > Araneae > Theridiidae > Latrodectus > Latrodectus geometricus. The sequence continues at coordinate 549,365 of JAPDSC010067739.1, forward strand.
TTTTTCTGTTTAATTTTCCAGATTTATATGAATTCGACACTATGCACAGTCCCATAACTAAGATATTTGGTATGTTTCAGTTGCTTAAAAAATTCAGTTTTCCACATTTCTTTTCTAGATAAATAATTAACTTGGTTTTAAAATTTTCATTTTAGCATAAATATGGTGAATGTCTTACTTTGTTTATAATACCTAAGCAACAGACTATTTCCAAAAATTTTCACATTAGACATTATATACCTTTAAAAAATCAAACTCAGCATAAAAATAATATAAATTTAAATTCTAAAACATTTGTAAAACAACAACCCATGTAATAAAATCTAAAGTGGATAGAAATCGATTATGAAATTTAAGATTCCATAATTATGATAATTTAAGATTCCATAATTATGACAATTCAATTAGACTACTGAAATGAATTGAATCAAAGGAGTCTGCAGCTGTGTAATTTGCTAAGTGAAACACTAATTTTGGGTACATAGAAGTTGATTAAATAGAAGCTAATTGATCAAAATTCACCAAAACATGAAGTTTAATTCTGAAATGAAGTACTGTTGAACACTTAAATTACCATTTTATAAGGATACTTCCTAATTGCTTCCAGAATTGCAAATTATTTTCATTCTAATCAGATAATAAGTGTCATACAAGTATGTTTTTTTAAAAGATTTTAATTTAGGAAATAAATTCTTAAATTAAAATCTTTTATAAATGCAGATATATTACCTAACAGAATTAACAAAAATGTTTTTAATAAATTGAATACAAACCTTTGTAGGTAGATCAAGTTTTTTTAAAACGTCATCAATGTTACTGAAATAGACATTTTCATCATTAATAGAATGAAGCCAATCTCCTAAAATTTAAATAAATTGTGGTTTATAAATGAACAATTTGAATCTAATTGACTAATAACAGCATTAACCCTTTAAGGACAGTCAATGAATTGCCCATTTTCTGAAAATGTCTTCCACAATCAAAAAGTTTGCCATGAACTGCAGGAAAATTAACTTAGAGAAAAGGCTGCAAATATGAAGTTCCAAATGGAACATTTTTTAATATTCAGTAAATGACATTCTGGGCCCTATTATATTCAAAATGAATTTAGTTTTAGGATTTTAGCCTTCTGTACATGCTCACGTCGCCACACATTTTTCTAAAATCTGTCACATACTGTTGGCAGGTTTTAAATAAAAGTGGGCCATCCTGAAAGGGTTAAGGTATTTAACATGTTAAATGAAATCAAAAAAGTTAAATTATAAAAATAAGTATCACATAACAGCTTCATCAACTAAAATTACTTTGAAGCAAAATTTAGAATTTTTCAAAATGAACTTTATGAATTAATGAGCTTTTTCTTAGCTTTGTTGATAAATAAGTAACTTTTTTTAACTTTATGGTAGTTGAATCCTGATTGTGTTTGTGAGGCAAGAAATTGCAATGAAAATGGCATGTATATTGAGAAAAAAAAATTTGTAAAACTTATTCTTACAAGATTCTTGGATGTGCATAATATCTTTCATTTGATGATAAAGATGTTAATCTACTTGAAAATAAAGTTATTGCTTGCTTAAAATTATTCCTAACATTGTATTCCAGAGCATCAATAATTTAGCTCAGGAAAGTAGTACAAATACATAAATGCAATATATTATGAAATGAGAAACAAAGTATTATTGCATTTCAATATTCATAATTATGAGTCATATGAAAGTAATAACAAACAGAAAAACAAGTAAAAATAACATAAGAAACAGGGATAAATATAATTTCATACACATTAAGAATATTTTTTTTTTTTTTAATTTTATTAGTTTGAAAATAAGAAATTATCCTGCTGATGAATTTCTTAATAAACATTATTAAATAGCTCATGATGCTACCATCCTTTTCAATGAGCTTAAATATTCATTCTTCATTAATCTCAAGTTCATGCAAGTAAGCAAAATTTAATTTAAACCACATATTAACTGCTTCTTTCAGTCAATTAACAGTGTCGTATTGCTAAAAAAATGATGACAAAGCACTCAAGATATTTAGAATTGGATTTAAATCAGGGCTCTTGAATGACAATTGAAGAATTACCTTGTCATTCTAAAACTGTGGTCTAGAAAAAAATAGAAGTATTGTCTTGAAGTATTTTTCATCAATAAAATGTTTCATTTGTGAGGACATTGAATTTTCAAAATATCTTTGTGATTCAAAGTTCATATTGGTGAAAATGAAATTCAAACTAATAAATTCTGATAAAATAAAATCACTCCAACACAAACTATACTAAGAAAACATTAGGAAATGTTTTAGTCTTTTCTTAGCATCAATAATACTGCAATATATTCAGTCCATTAAAGCAAAGTTTCTTTTCTTCAGAAAATATTATTTTGAACTTTTCACTCTCCTTTATTGGCATATATATATAAACATTTGAAACATTTCATTATGTGTAACAATACAAGAATAGATTTATTTTTACACTACACATAATTGCGAATATAAATTATATTCTAGTATTTGTTTAGTGTAAACAGTTAAGTGTAAAACAAACTGAATATTCTTTGCTGCTAACATACTCAAAATTTCAAGTTCAATTACAGACAGCATTACTTTTTGTGTAAGCTTTGCTTTCTGGCCACCATCTAATTAAAGAAATATTAACTCCAGATTATATCAATGCAGCAATTTGTTTTATTTGAAATGCTAACCTCATTGTATTTACCAATGTTCTTAAACCTACAATTGAAACCTTCTTCAAAAGATTAAAATTAATGACAAACTATATAAATATTGTTAGTCATGTTTATTGATATAATCAAAAAAATATTAAGACAAAAAAAAAAGTATAATAAAGTTTTGTCTGAATGCTCAGAATTTATAGAGTGAAACAAGTAATTTTTAAAATAATAAACAAAAAGTGACTTAATAGTACAAAAATATTTCCAAATTTTAATCTACTGTAAAAGTATCTTCAGTTTTAAATTGCACCAGCTGATATTTTAAAATATCTGACAGTAAAAAATCCTGCCACATAGTATTCTAAGGCTCAACTACAAGATGAAAGAAAAAATGGCATTTGACTGCACACAAAATCATATTGCATATTATAAAGGTATGCATTTTTAATTACAAAAGAGTTTGATGCTGTAATTAATATCATAATTCCAAAAAAATCTTTAAGATTTAAATGAACAAAAATATCCTTAATTAAATGGAATTTAATATTTTCAATACAGAAACAGTATTTAGAATCAATGAATGTTAGAGGCACTCTTTTAACTAAATGAAATTTGTAAAAAATTCAAATTTTATCATTTCACTGAATATACTGATTATCAAACTGACTGAAATCTCATTGAAAAATTTTCATTTAACATTCCTGTGTATGAATTTTTGAAATTGAACAACAGCATTACTTTTACTTAGAATTAGTAAAGCATAAATTAGTTGTATCATGTTTTAATTTTAGATAAATAATCAAATGATTAAATTAACTCTACATAGCTTTGTAAAACATTTATGAACATACATTTGTCAGATAGGGGCTTAGAAGATTTCCAGTTTTCTCTTCTACAGTATGAATACACATCCCATTATATATGAAATACTCTTCAAGAAAGTAAAATATGGAGGTTTTCATATATCTGACAACCTTCAACTGTTAGTTACATAGTATCAATTTTTTTTTTTTTTTTAAATCTATTTTTAAAAAAAATTACAAGTTAATTGTAATTTTTTTTAAATAGATCTTAAAAATAGAACTATACTATACAGTTTCAATAATTAATTTAATGTAATAATTTATAATTCCATAAAATATTAAAACTATAGAATTTTCATAAATATGTTTGGCATTTGAAGAAAACATTTTTTAATAAAAATAACAGAAATAACTTACCAGGTTTAAGACCAAGTACTTCTTTATCAGAAATAAAACCTACAATTTTTATTTTGTCAATCATATGAATATTTGTCAGTTCTACTGGACTTAGCCTAAGACCTAATAATTCTTCTGCCAGTGTAACTCTGCGTCCTAAACTTTGTCTGGATGCATTAATATCTATGTAAACTTCTTGGGAAATAAATGATTGATGATTAAAAAATTCCTTGGTTTCAAGATTTTCCTTTAACTTACTAGATTTCCATTCACGCTGTTTATATTTTGTCATTAAATTCCTAAACTTGTCTACTAATTTAGAAGATTTCACAGGGATAGGATTTGAGCAAGGCAAAACCTTTACAGAACTTTTCACAGCTGGAAAGAAGAATTCCTTCTCAATATAAAATAGCTCTCCTCTTGGATCAACTTTTTCAAGCCATGGATTAAAATTTTTATCCCTTAAATAAGAAATAAAATATGTATAAAAATGCACTATTTTATGGCAATTTATTATAAAGTACATGTGTAGATAAATATTTTAATTAAAAAAGAACTATAAAAATATTAAACTAGTCTATGACAAAAAAAAGGTACATTCTTTCTATAAATTATATTTTAAATCTTCAAAAGTCTTATAGAATTTTTAGATTTAAAATATAATTCCTAAATTTTTCTTTCCATAAATTACTTTCCTTAACTGTTTTAACCTTATTTCTTAATTTAAAGGAATTTATTATGATAGTAAAATAGAATATGGAACTAGTCTATTAAAATAAATTAACTGAATAAATATCGAGGACAACTCTTTTCTTTATGATAAAAATCTCTTCTATTTCATATTATCATGTCAATATAACAGCACATAATATGTTTCCATAATATACTGTTATTTTCCTAGATAATCAAAGGTATTTTGTAATGTTCCACACAAATGCTTTCACACAATTAGATTAAAAATAGACAAGTAAATACTTTTTCATAATCACTTATCACAAATAACGCCCTCAGAAAAAAATATTGTTAAAGAAGCTTGCAACTTGCATCAAGCTTTATTTCTTACATCATTAACTGAATGTTCTTTACATCCCAATTAACCACCAATGCACTGTTAGATAATACTTTTATTTCTTTTACATTCATATTCTAATGAAAGAAAATGCCTTAAAATTATTTTATGTATTTTAGCAACTCTCCCCATAATCTGTTAACAGAATAAAATTGAAAGAAAAGTTTGTCATATGGGAAATTTCCTTTATACAAATTCAGTTCAAAGAATAAATCCTGTTTACTAAAACAAAACCATCTATGGTAAAAACAAATCTTAAAGAAAAATTTTTATTCTAGAGATAAGAAATCAAAATTATGAACAAATATGAGAAAATTATTAAGAAAATTTTTGCAATTGATTTGAATAAAGAAAACAAAGATGGGTGGGCTGTCTCCATCTTCAAACCATTAAGAAGCCTTGGACAACATGGAATTATATCTATTCTGATCCAAAAGACAGACGTCATTATCCCAGTGCTAACAAAAATTTGTAAAGTCATTGTGGCACTGAGACACATTTCAAAGATATAGCAAACGATTAGGATTGTTTTCCTTCCAAAACCTAGCAAAAATACCTATGACTAGACTAAAAGTTTAGATAAATCTTTCTTCTTTCTAACTAAGTATTATGGAGACAGCCATTGATAAACATATAAGAGAAGTTGGGTTATAATAGTTCCTTGCACAATCTTTAATTTGTCAACCAATCTGATAAATATACAAGAAAAGCTTTACATCAGTTTATTTCTAAGATAACTAGACCCTTTGAACAGGAAAAAAGTTGTCTAGATTTCTTCATGTATACAAAGTGCTTATGATTATATATAACATTTATCCACCCTCAAAGACTTAAGGGACACAGGAATTAACCAAATTTTGTGAACATAGATTGAGATACTGCTTTCAGACATAGTTATTCAAAGGAACATCTTTGATAAATTACTTGAAAACAAGACTAAAAAAGGTTAACAAAGAAGAATTCTAACATCATTTGCAATGGAATTCAGTAGAAAATATAGCCTTATCAAGCATTCAAATGATATAAAATATACTATATACAAGGATATACAGATGACATTGTCATGCTTATTCTTAGTTGTTGTTGCACCAGCATGCTTCCCTGTATCTAGTCCTGTGTTGGGCTCTACCAGTTAGATAGAATCAGCCGAGTGGGAGTCTTCATGATTTAGAAGCAGAGATAAAGCAGAAAACCCTCTAATACTTGATCTACCTCCCTCTCCCCAAGAGGTATCATTTCACTTAGAGGACATTCTTACCAAGGCCTATTCAAAGTGCCCCAGCCGTCTTAGCGAACACAATGGATCTTTGGTTAAACCAGAATGTGAATTCATTATTTTTCAATAATGAGAATGGCATCTAACCAACCAGGCCATCATGGCCTTACTTACACTTAGTGAACATTTAAAAATAACTTGTCAACTCAGCCAGAATGTGCTAAGTTAGGTGAACAAACAATGCAGAGAGGGATCTCAAAGTAAATGTACAGAAAACCACTCTTGTATCATTCACTGACAAAAGAAAAGGAATGATTTTTTTATACCAAAATTTTTTGATGTCCAATCAATATGAACTCTGAAATTAACCCGAAAAAAAAATATGTTGACATGAAAACAAATAAATCAAACAAGAAAAATACATCAGGAGATATAGATATGCATCTTTCCTATTCATACATATCAATTTGATAAAAACTAGTGCTTAGAGCTAAAAATGAAGATTTTAACATTTATATGCATGTTTGAATTATTAAACCTACAATTATTTCTAATGTCTCTATGATCTGGTGGCGCTAAAGAGAGCAGAGGACTGTGAAGGATATGCTAGGAAGTGTTCAGAGATTGATCTGAATGTGTGTAATGCATTTAGCAACCACCAGATCATTAAAGTCATATTAGATCTAATTCCTTTAGATAGTTTTATTTGCAGCACTGCCAGAATAATAGTAAACAGAATGATGTTCCAAAATCAAGGTATGACAACTGTTTCAAAATTATATCACCATTACTAAGAAAATTAATAATCATATCCTTTTAGACACCTACTTATTTCATAGGCCACTTTTTCCACTAGAAAAAAATGAAATGACAATATGTCGAATCTTACTATCAATGATCAAATCTGGCTTACAAGTGAAAGATAGACGACCTACAAAAAACTGAGAATATATGAAGTATCATCATGAACCAACTTAGAGGTTTTGAAAAGTATGCCCTGTCTGCTGTGGAAGATGTTCTCACTTTAAATAATAACAATGACTAACTATAAGAGAAGGCTAGGTTATCATGGTAAACAGAATCTCATCTAAATAATCCATTGCTGTTCACTAAAATGACAGTCAAATATTGTTCTGGAATGCAGAAGCTTTATAAGAGAACTAGGATCCAGAAAGAGGAAATTATTATCTGGCTACTAAGATGTAAGGAAACTGAAGGCTATGGAAGGCAAATGAATTAGCAAAGCAAAAATCATAATTTAATCCAATACAAGCAGAACCCTTCTGTGGATTCACATGGAAAATGACTTTCTTAATAGGAAGTCAGAGTCTTTATATCAGAAAATTAATGGATAATGAAAGGCCGACTGAATTCCTCAGGATTAAATTATGCTAAAAAAATGATCATTAGTTCATCTGCTGACACTACAGAGCTGAAGATACAATTATAGACTTCATTTCAATATACTTAGAAAAGCATATTGAAGTCTATAATTGTTTTGTAAAGGTATTATTTCTTGTGTATAGGTTTTTTTTATTATTCCATTCTAGAAAGAATGAAAGTTTTCAAAAAAAGACCTATATGCAGGAAATGCAAAGAAACAGCAATATATTAATGATGCTCTGGTTTTCATTCAACTCCGATTAGATACCCTGAAGACTAAAAAGTATTATCTCAACTTCCTAGTCAGAGTTTATAAGCAGAGTAGGCAACCTTAGCAAATGGAATTAGGAAACACTGGGCACAAATTACTTTTAAAAATTTTGCTATAAATGCTGAAATCAATATTAGTTATCTTGATAGGAAGTATTATGACAATTTTGACAGTGAGATATAGGGAATATTATTTGCGATCAATAAGCTGGAATGTTGTTATGAACATAATATTGTGTGTGTTTCTTATGAATTCTTTGCTGCGATTTTGTTACTTACAAATTCAAGGTATAATGAAAACACACTAGTTCATTCCTGTAGAACAAAATTAATTTAACTTAAATGGTCTAGGAAAAGCATTGTCCTCCAGTAGATTCTCAGCCATTGAGACATTTTAAGAAATGAGCAGGCTGATAAGCTCACCAAATTGGGATCTCTCGGTACAGCTTCTTTTCAGCCTTTGCATACCATTAAAAGTATAATTTACAGTAAATTAAAAAAATAATAAAGCTTCCTTATATAGTGATGCAGTTATAGGTAAGAAGTGTTGTGTCTTGCTCAAAAAAGCAGTAGAATCCCCAGCTCCCTGCCTTGATCTTCAGAGTTGTTTGCTTCTGTTTGTTAATTGGATATGACTATTTGCAGAAGTATTTAAATCTTATTGGAGTCATGGATTTAGCTTGTTGCCCTCTATGTCACCCGGCATTGCCTCACTGTTTTAAAGTTTCCTGAAGACAACTCTATAAACACTAATTTTAATTCTCGTTATGCTTCATCACCACTCCAAAAGAGCTGCTTGTCAAACTATTGATAAGACATGCCAAAGAGACATAGTATAAGAAAGGCAAAGGTGTGCCCTGACATCTGAAAAACTCAAAAACAGAAACTGAATAAACAAAATGTAATTTTTAAGAGCAGAAAACAGTATCAAATGACTCAGAATCATTTAAAAAAAATAATAATAAGAGGGTTTATATTTAAAATATCTGAAAAGATTGAGTCAACAAATAAGTAATAAAAATCTCAAAATTATTTACATAATTTGATTTTATTTTCTTCAGACATTTTCCCTTCTTTTATTTCTCATACCAGCATAAATCATACTCTCCAACAACTGTTTCTTTGGAAAATAAGATAATATATCAGAAAACACGTATTGTACTTTAAATAACTAGATTTGGTTGGGTTTTGTGGCGCAAGGTCCAAAGAGGACAAGCTGCGCTTAAATAACAAGAAGAAACTAGTTTAATGTGCAAATGAAAAATGGAAATTTTACACAAAAATTTCATAAAAACCTAATTATGTTTACCTTGTATATAAAATATTAAACATAATTAAAAATTACTATTTAAAGGTTAGTTATAATTAGAAAAAATCAAAACACAAATTAAAGAAGAACAAAGATGCATCAATTAATACAGATATTGTTTTTTTGTTTTTTAGAAGTCATTCAAAGAAAGGGAAAAAAAGAATAAATGCCCACAGCACGTTTTTGAGGACAAGAATGTCACCAATTACTATAACTAAATGAGACAAAGTTATCATAAGGATATTCAGCATTACATTCTCAGAAGCTCACATTTGGCTTTACATGAAATGATTAGCAACCAATTTAGATTTTAAAGAATATTCTACATACAGTGGGTAAAAAAAGTCTCCGTACACAAATACGAATGCAAATCAAAGTTTAATGTGTCACACAAAATTCATATTGATAAAAATGAAAACTTAGATATGACTTAAAAGTAATACTATGTACTACTTTTTCATATTAAGGGATTGATAATATTGTCAAATTAAATAATAAAGCATAAAAACTAAAAAAAAAAATGCTGTAAACTTAGAAACAAAAGTCTCTGTACAATGCCTTAGCACACATAAAATGTTTACAAAAATGCAAAATACATTGAACAAAAGTACATTTAATGATCAGTGGGCCCTCCTTTGGCCTTTATCTACCTCTTAGACGTTGTGACATTACCTCTACAAGTTTCTCTGTTATTTCCGGAGAAATATTAGACCAAATACTACTAATGGCACTCTTGAGTTCAAGTTTGCTTTTTATGTCATACTTTTTGAGTTGCCAGCCAATTTCTTTCCACAAATGTTCGATGGGGTTCAAATTGGGTGACTGTGAAGGGCTATGAAGTTGTTGCTGCACATGGTAAAGGCATTACTCTTGGCAAATCTTAGAGGTGTGTTTAGGATCGTTGTCCTGATGAAAAGTAAATCCTGTTCCAAGAGATAGTTTCTTTGCGCTGGATAACACATTTTGTTTAAGAATATCCAGATATCCGTATCAATTCCTATTTCCTTCAATGAATTGCAAGTATCCTACTACAGAAGCACTCGTACACCCCCACGCCATAACACTGTCACCACTTTGCTTCACAGTTCCGCACAAGTTCTTAGTTAGCATTTGTTGATTTGACATCTCCACACCATAACTCGGCCATCTGACCCATGAATGTTAAATTTTGATTCATCGCTAAAAAGAATGGATTTCCAAAAAGATAATGGCTTACTTACAGGCTCCTTTGCAAACTCGAGGCGCTTTTTCCTGTTGTGCAAACTTATATAGGGTTTCTTCCGGGCCACACGTTCATGGTAATAGCTTTTTTTAATGACATTTCTCACGGTTTGAGTTGAGACTTTAATGTTGTAGCTAACCATTAAATCAGCTGCCAACTTTGGTGAACAAATTCATGGATTTTCTTGAACTTGACGAATGATGTTTCTTTTATGCAAGCGATTTAATTTTGACGGTCTCCCGGATCTATCTCTATCCTCAAATGAATGAAGTTCACGATATCTTTCAATGATATATTGCACAGTAGACTTCGATTTTTTAGTCGGTTCACTAATCCTTTTCATGGATAATCCATCTTTTCGCAATTTAATCACTAATTCCCGAATAGCTCTTGGAACTTCCATTTTGAGACGTCAAGAAAGAAACTTGAACTCAACAACTGTCAATATGTTGTTTCCTTATCAGTGATTAACTTTCTAATGTCAAAATTTACTGCAGTTTAAACATGTCAGTAAGAATTTGAATAAGGCTTACGGAAACTTTTTTTGCACTTCAATTTTAAATTTACATTAGATATTGAAAATAATATGCTTTCCTCGTTTTGTACAAATGAAAATTTATAAAAATCGCTTACTGTAGACTTGTACTAAACACATATAGGCAGTATTTAAAGGAAAAATGAAGTACTTTACAAATTATGATAATTTATACTTAAATTTAGTGACCTTACTGAAACTTTTTTTACCCACTGTACTTATCCCTTAAATTTTTACTTAATGATGGTAATTTAAACTATAGTTTGAAAGATTAATTATTTAATTTAACGAACTAATTTCCTTATAAAAACAAACTTCCTATTTTATAAAAAGGAAATAGGAAAAAAAAAAAAAAAACATACGAAAATACGCTACAACGTTTAAAATGATCTTACTCATCACTGAATGAACCTGATGATTCACAACTTTCTGACCCAGAATATTCAGAACAACATTCCCGATAATCACACTGATCAGCCGCCATTGAACAGAGAAAAGGAACATAAAGAAACAAATTCATTAATTCATTGTAAAAATGCGAATATCATTTGTTTGTAAGCAATTCGTTACATGGTAACGCTAAGCCAATGAACAGTTGAGATCATACTTTTACCAATCAGAAACAAGAATTGCCCTACCTTTAATTTCAGATTTGAAAAGTTTATTTACTCTTGAAATACTATATATTATAATATTTTTTATTATTTTTAATAATATTTTTTTTTATCCTCACGAATAAAAAAATATTTATTCGTGAGGATTTTCTTATATTCATTCATTTATTCTTAAAAATATGAATAATCCTCCTCCAAAAAAAATATTTTCTTAAATAATCCTACAATTTCATAGAACTTGTAAAATTAAAGAAAAAAAAAATTTAAAACTTTATTATTGTTTGTATGAAAAATATGAATACTGATTTGCATTGATTAGGGATGTGAAAAATACCTGTCGGAAATGTTTTGTAATCGGTATTTAAATGTAAAAACCTGTAACTGAGAGAACCAATGACTCAGAAAAACCAATGACAACAGAAGAAACCTTAGAGCTAGGAGAAGGGGAGAGGACATTTTCTCCATAAGTTTCAACTGTAGCCAAGTGTCCATCTTCGTTAGACAAGAAAAGCGCTTATTTCGTATTCCATAGCATTATCGCTAATTTTATTTCTTCATTTTGGATATTTAAGCTATATTATTTTCATCCTTTGAATTTAAAAGAAGAAATGGAGTCTTGTGTACAAACAGACGGACAAGAAATTGCAAGGAATAACACTTCACAGGTGGGAAAATTTCATGCTCTGGTTAAGTATTGTTTGTTCGAAGTTTGCTTAGCTATCATTTTATTATTCACTGTATCAATAATTGCAAAAAATTACCTTACATTAAAGTTTGATTAATAATTATTAAATTATATTATTTTTTAAGTAATTTCTAGTTTAGCGCAATATTGAAATTCATGTTGTATGTATAGAACCATAAAGCAATGATTAGCTCAATGCATGCTTTCTAAGCTTTATGCAGGGAACATCGATATTTTCGTACATGAAAATAGAAAATATATATATTATGTATAAATTTTCTTTATAATAATTATGCTTCTTATATCTGTTACTGTTAACGAATATAATGTGTTTTGATTAAGGACAGTAGTTCTATTAATACTTTGAAAATCCAGTTTATTTTTATTGGTTACCTTAAAAATATTTTGAAAAATTTTAAAATTCAATTATAATACAGAATTTTTTATTTATTTATTTTAATCATAAACTGATATACAGTACTTTTGCATGTTCATCTACTCTTCTTCAAACTTGAGTTTACAAAAGGTTATAGAAATATCTTAAAATATCTATTTATCTTAAATATTTTAATTGATATAGTTTTATAGAACGTTTATTTTTTAGAAAAAGTAAAGAATAATTTGTTTTTCGTGACAATCAAGCAAGCATATATAATTATATATGCTTGCTTGATTGTCTTAAGTCTCTATTTTTTATATTGTATAATGTGTGTGTGTCTTCTAAAACTTTAATCCAGGTGAAGAATAAGCAAAATGCTATGTTTTTACATTCTATGTGTTATAATTATTTCATGTATGTTTTTTCATTATTTGTTAAAGTTACTCTTACTCCTACTACTGCTACTCCTAGCTTTATGATACAATCGGAAAAATACTTGTTACTTTGAAAGTAACGGTAATCACTAGTAACCAGGTACAAAAAAGTAACTACGACCCATCTTTAGTATCGCTGTTTTATATGATGACGAATACTTTCTTTGTTATTAACTTTGATTTTTCTTGCTTAACTTCTTGTATATTATGATTTTATTTATAAGTAGTAAATTATATGGTTTTATTCTTATAAGTAATAAATTATAGTTCAATGAAAAATCGAAATACATATTGTGTAAATATTATAAATTATAAAATTAATTTCCATCATTCAACCCATTATATTAACGCAGGTTTTTTTTATAATAAATGAAATTCATAAATTCTCTTGCACATGTCTTTTTGTAATTATTTTTATAAGTAAAGAGACAATTGCGAGAAAAATATATGATGCATTAAATTGAGCTACCATTGTTTTTAACATGGGGTGTCTAAATTTCATGCATCTTTTGTACCTTAAAATTTCCATGTGTCATATTTCTTTTAAGAAAGAAAGCAAATAGTTTATAAAATCAGTATACCTATTCTCGCTTCTTGAATTTGTGATGAATATGTACATTTTTCTCTTAGAATTATTGGATGCCTACTGTTTGATAAATTTTGAGCTATTGAAAATATAGCAATTTTATGTAAAATTAATAAAGGAAATTTATTTTGAATTGAAAATTATACTTAAACCATGTCATTTTTAAAAATTACATTTCTTTAATTGAGATACACTACACTGTACATAATACACCTTGTCGCAAAACCATTAGTATTTTCTGTGTGGTTACAAACAAAATGCAAATTTAATTATTTATTTTTTGTCATGAGTAGTATCATTTATTTGTTGCTGCTTTCAAATTTCTAATTACTTACTGGACATAGCATTCTATTGCTTACTGATCACTTTTGCTTACTGATTGTATTTTGTATGAAGAATGTGTTGATATGACTGACACACATCTCTGGCACTATTTTATTTTATGAGATGCCAGGATTTATTATCTCAAGATGTTCCTCTTAGGAGATGCAGTTTATTTCTAATGGTCTGCAAAGCTTTTTTATGCTGAAAAGAGCCAATATTGAAAAGTAGTTTAAAAAAATATTTATTGAGTGCATTTTTACCTGAAACTAACCACAAGTCAAAAACAGCATTTATAGAAAGAATGTGAAACAATTTTTTTATGATATTCAAATATTGATATTTGTATAATTTTGTTCATCCCTTTGTATACATTGGTTTGGGTATCATCAAAATTGACAAACTAATTGCAGTTATAAATATTTATTAAGATTTTAGGATAAGTACATGCATTAATCATGAGCATTATACCTCAAATTATAATTTTTTTTAAATTTTAATTATTTGAATACGATTATAATATTGTAAAAATAGAATTTGTTTAAATTTATTTTGATAATTCAATATTAATATTAAAATTGTTTTCAATATTTTTGTCATCAACAATAAATTGTTTTCCTACAAAAAAAGTGTGATTTGCATATTAGCAAAAACCACCATGATATATAAGATATAGATCTGATTTGCCATTTAATTAACTTAGTTATAAATTTGAAATTGTATTTAAATATTTTTAGAATAAAGATGAAAAATTGATTTGCTGATAGTCTTATTAATAATCATATATTTTCTTCATTATTTAACTAAAGTAGTTGTTAATTTATGTATTTGTGTTTCTATAATTTTGAAAATCATTTTGAATATTAATAATTTCTCAAAACATATCATACGCAAAAATGTAGCCTTTAAATTTATTCACGCATTAATTTATTCATTATTTACTATACAATAAGGATTTAAATTAATTTTCTTACTGTCTCATACCTTCCAATTTTAAAAAGTTCAGTAATGAATTTTTTGTATTATTTTTTTAATTCATGGAAACTTTTTACAGAAAATTGAATTTAAGATTTATTAAAAAATTAAATTTTCTGCTTATGAAAATTTTCTTTTTAACTTAAACTTATTACAGAGATTTTAAAATGTATGTACATATGTGTATACGTAATCTGCAAAATAATCACCAAAGCGAGCTGATTATTGGTTAAGTATTCTGTCACTAAAATTCTGTTTTCGAGAGAAAACACATTTTTCAGGTTTAATGGCTTATCAAATAAAAAATGTTTATTACAAAGTCAATTCCTAAAATCTAATTTTTTTTAATAATATTCGTATTTTCACTAGTTCTAGGAGAACAAAAACAGGAAGTAAGGCTCTAATGTATTCATTATGTATAATAAATATACTGTTAGAATGATCTTCAGTTTTTACGTCTTTTTGAAGATGAAAACCTATCAATAGCTAAATATGGTGCATCTTACCCAACAACCATGAAGATCCCCATGACATCTAAGAGATATCTCGTGGACATTTTATTGGATATCGTTTTGTCTCTGAGATATCCAAATATCTACGACATATCCACCAGTCATTTAAAGGGTCGCAGCAAATGGATGTCTGATGGATATTTGGATATTGTGACATCAAATGGATGTAGCATGGATAACCTCTGGATATACGTTAGACATTCATTAGATATCTCAGATGTTTTGATATCCATATGCAATTAAATACAATGTCTAGGAGATATCTAAATAAAATCTGATTGGATGTTTGGATATCTTTTTATTCTTCAGAACCTCTAAATTTTCCAAAGTGTTACAAAAGTGAAATAGAATTGTAATACTTATAAAAAATTTTCTTTTTGAAGTAAATTATAGTTCTTTTGCAAAATATTTAATTTTTATACAACACATTCAAAATTAAAATTTTATTATACTGTCCATTTTTTAAAATTATATAGAAGTTTTTTCTCTTACACTTTATTGAAATCATGAAATACGCAAAATTAAATTTCTAGAAAATATTGCTTATAATTTAAAAATAGTTTTTATAACAATATTTACTTACTGCTAGTTCTCCATTCATAATGGAAATACTTTTGTCATCTATATAAGGAAATTTTTATTTTTGAATGTGAAGATAATTTTGCTCAATGTTCATTTTTTGCACACCATAACTTATGTTTACACATGGTATTAACCTTGTATCTAATATCAAAACAGCATCACATGTTTGAATTTTCTTACAATAGATTTTAAAAAATTGCAGAAATGATTGAACCCAAAATCATTTCTATATAAACATCAGTATTATAATTCTATTAAAGAAAAGCAAATTCTCTTTTAATAGACCCAGTGCTAATATAATATTTTAGGAAAAGACAAATGTGATCTATCCAATTGAAATAATGTAAATAATTTTTTTTTTTTAATTTTTTTTTTTGAGTGTTTCAATAACAATTGACCTGTATGATATCAACATACAAATCTAAGTAAACATAAATAAAATTAAACTTTCAAATTAAAAAATTACAGCTAGGTTTAATATGACTTGATATTTTTGTATTACTTATTTTAAAAGTGTAGAAAACCTGGGTTTCAAAATGTGTGGTTTGTTTTGCCTTTTGTACCAAAATTTTATGAAAGCAGCTACTAAATATTTAAGTATTTCAAACTCAGACATTTAAATTTTACTTTAAGAATCTTGACTTGTGAATCTCTAAAGAATGTTTAGTTTTAAAAACATTTTGACTTCCTTATTGCAATTTTTAGAGTAAAAGATATTATACTATCAGAGTAAGTTCATACAAAAATGCTTTATTACTTATTATAAAAAAACTTTATGCTTATCTATTTTTCAATGTACATATTATTTGACAAATTTTTATCTTCACTTTAATAAAAAAAAAACAATGCAAATCATGTAGGAATATCACAATCTGTTGGCTTCTTTTCCCCTTCATTTTTACTTATTTATTTCTACCTATTAAATGAAGTAATTTTTATTCTACCAGATAAAGCTAGTTGGTATGTACAATTGTAGTCTAAAGAGGATAAATTAATAAGGATTTAAGCTCCATAATGAAGATTGCTTAGTTTGGGTTTTCAGACGCAAGGTCTTAAAAAGGAAACGCTGTGCCAGCTCTATATAAAGAATAAGCATATCAAATACTTTTAATAGAACAATTCACATGTACAAATTTTGAATATTTAAAAATTATGTTTCATTTATTTTCGACCAAATACTAAGCAGTTTACATAAAAATAAAACCATATTAATGTTATATTAGAATCAATGAACAAGAAAGTATAGTGAAATAGCAATGTTTATTTTTACAAAAATTAAATAAAGGATTGAGAATTCTGATCAATAAAAATATGTTTGCTGCATCTTGCTTTGGCATGTTTCAGCCAGTTTTTAATTGCCAACTCTATATCTGCATCAGTGATGGTTCCACTCACACAAGGATTTTTTTTGGCAGCAGCTGTGAAAGAGAAAAAATATTTATTAATTCAAAAATAATTAAAAATATGGACTAGATTTTTAGAATCCAGGTCAATTATGTCAGGTGTATCCATGGTATGTAGCAGAATGCAGAGTTTCGCATCACTAAGCCTAATTAAGGAAATAATTAAAATATGTTTAAAGTCTTGATATAATAATTTATACTATTTTAGATGATCAAATTCTGTTATATACATTAAAATCAACTTAGAATTGTTTTCCTTTATAAATTTAAAAATACTATTTAAATAACAAAGCACATTATCTTTCAAACTAATAAGAGATGAATACTAGAACAAATAAAATTAAGAAATAAGATTGATATGGATAACCTTGAAGCATACAGAAAACTTTTTCCTGGGTTATATCAGAATTACTAATATAGAAAACTCCATAAAATGAATCGCATAAATAATTAATCAAATGTATTCATTGGATAATTACTTTTTCCAATGATAATTTTGCTCAAAGGTTTTTATAAATAACTACCAAAGTAATTAAATGTATAGCAAAGTTAAACCAAAGTACAATTTAAAGTTTCAAAGATCTGATATAGTAAACAAATTAATAGTAACAATGATAAAAAATTCTAAACAAAGTATATTTATCAAATGAGTGAATTGATCTCTTTTTTTGATACCATGATTCTCCACCTACTCAGATGATAAATGAATATGAAAACAGTTTTTAAAATTATGTTCAATACACAGTTCATATTAGCACTGCATGTCTTGAAAGCGTTAGTAATGATTTATAGTCGAAATAAGAAGCATCCATTTGATTTAAGTCGATTCAAACATCAGGAAAATGATACCAAGAAACTATTGACATACCAAATACAATTTCACATAATCTGAGACGAGAGAAAACTTCCTTTCCTTTTGCACCAAGCCAGCTATAATGTTGAGCTATAAAATCAGTCAATTTTTTCATAATACGTTTTACAGTTGAATCAACTGCGTGGCCACCACAGTCAGACATTCTAAAAATCTTTAAAAAAAAAAAAACCATTACAAATTTGATTTTTGAACATAATAAACATTTACTCAATATGGGGAAAAATATTACTAAATAATCTTTTATAGTTTCATCTTGCAAAGAAATTTCTATCTTCTGCAATTCTTCGCTTAAGTTAATAGGAAGGTTAACAGGCAGCTCAAAAGATTTAAATTCTTGAAGATTTTGATGGTAGACAGTGTTTGCTAAAGTAAAATAATTTTTAAAACAAAAAAATATATGCATATGGAATTTATACAGAATATTATGCTCATAGTTAATACATACCACACAATTTATTTAAAATTTCTTCTTGATTCTGGAGAATGAGTTTTTGGTTTGCTTTAATAATAAATATTTCTTTTGTTAAAAGATGCAAAGCTGAAAGAAATTTTAATACATCAAAATGATGTTTCAAGAAAACTAATAATTTTTACTGAATAAATTTATATTTTATGTTTACTAATACCTTAAATTGAGTGTTATTAAATACACTGGGAAAGAAATGTACACATTTTAACTTATTTTAATGCAACTACAATTTTTTTTTATTTTATTCCTGTACTTTTTTGTTTTATAATTTTGCAATATATAAACAGTCATTTACGAAACCATAGAAGTAATGAAATATATAAAAGTAAATATCTAAAATATAAAAAATACATAAAATTAATCATATTTTAATGATGGCAATGTAGAACATGTCAGATATAAGCAAATATGGTTTCATTTATTATTAACCAAAAATTTATATTCAAAATGAACAGGTTTCAAATAAAAAAAACAGCTTTAGCAATATCCAGAGTTTCAAAAGATTTACTAGAAGCAGTTCCAGATGGATTGCTATAGGCATAGAGGAGTGTACATAGTCAATACCTTCTTGCCTGGATGAAGAGCTTGAAGCTGGACTTATACGAGGGACAACAATGCCTGTTGTTTCTGTAAATGTTAACCCCATTGTGTAATCGTCAGACTCTAACAGATGGGAAAGAAAAATTTTTCTTTTCGCTTTCCCGCAGTTCTGGTGTGATGCAAGATCAGACCAATCTTCAGCTTTTTTTAAGTGGTGACGATCCAACTCAAAAGTCTCTAAGAAATTTGAAATTAAAATTGAAAAAAAATTATATAAGTCGTACTTACAACAATGATTATAGTTAAAAATACTTTAACCAATAATGAATTTGTAAAATTTATATAAATGACTAATAACTTAACATTTGTACTTAAAAATAAATTCTCATCTATATAAAGAAATAAAAATAAAATGGCTAATTATTTTATTAAATAAATTATACTTGGTAAAATATATTAATGCTTATAATTAAATCATTTAAACCAGTCTTAAGTAATATTTATTAAATTATTAACTTAGTTAAAAAGGAAATTGCTTTTTTAATTTGGAAAACACCAATCAGAAAAACACGCGGACTCTTAAGCGAATAACTTAAAAATCCTAGAATTGGCCAAAACTGACTACCTGAACTTTTTGATATAGGAAGACCATCAACATTAACTAATAATTGTATTTCATCACCTGGAATGGAACATTGCTCAAAAATGCTTCTAATCCCCTCTTCAATACCAAAATGGTGGTATAATCCAGTGGATAAAGTTTTGATTTTTAATTGTCTTGGTGTTTTAAGTAAAGTGCGGGCATCACTAGGTAAATTGGAACCAAAAGGATAGTTCTTCAACAATTTAAGCAATTCATTTATTGCAGAGTTTGATATATTGTTTATCACGGACCAATTTTCAAGGTCTTTTTGTAAATCAGAACCATTTTGGAATTTGGATTTTACCAAACTTTCAGGTCATAAAAACTCATCATCTGATGATTCGGACACTAAGAATTCATTAGATCCATCGAAACTGCTGTCATCAGAATTCACATCGAAAGAGCATTGAAAACTTGAGCACGATGGAAGAGCTTTACTACTCACTGAGCAAAGTAATTTCTTAACAGAATCATTTATGTTTCTGTAAGCTTTTGAAGGCAAACGCGACTTTAATTTCGGCATTGTCACTGCATACGTTATACAACAATCCTAAAGAAAAACAAGACGAAAGTTAACTATATTCCACATTGAATACACATGATTTCAATATTAAATAAAAAAAATAAATTATAAAATGTTTATAATTCATTTAGAATAATTTTCCATAGTAAACTTACTTCAAATGAAAAAAAATAATTTCTGAAATAAGAAGTCTCACTTAAAAATAATCGATATTCTCAAGTCAAATTACATGAGATAGAGAACTGTATTTGTGAGTTTACAATTTAAATCAATTGCCAATTTTAACTTCACTTCACTTCATGAGTTAAGCTACATAACGTCTTACATGTTCTTTTATGTTACAAAAACCACCCTATTAAAAATATTATACATTTAAATACAATGGAAATTTTGTATAAAAATTCATTGTTTTCGCTTGTGTTTACATTATATCTTTCTTTAGATGTATAGGAGATATCCAAGCTTGGATATCTAAACAACATCAATAACAAGTATATCCAGAAATATCTGACTTTAAATATCTAGTGGATATCCATATAAAGCGATTTTGAGATATCCACGTTGCAAAAATTGTGGATTCTATGAGATATCCCTGGTATATCTTCATGGTAATATTTAAACAAGGTTACCTCTGCGATATCTTATGGATATCTAGCTCATAGATATCCAAATTGTAGGCATCCAGTGGATGTGTTTTAAATCTAAGAGATATCTGGATCTGAATTAGACGTGTTTTGGATATCTAACAGATATCAATGGCTGTGTGGGTATATAAAATTAATGAGAAAGTTGCTCTTTCTCTTAATTATTTGTGGAAATTAGTTTCAGAAAATTAAGTTTCTTTGATAAAGAAAACTTATGAAATAAGAAAAAATTAAAACAAATTCGTTCAAATAGAGCTATCTCTTAAAAGAAATATTGAAAAAAAAAAAAAAAAAAACACACTTATATGTTAGCAGTTTTGAAAACTGTAAGGTAAACAAGAAAGTTCTTACCGTTTCCATGATCCAGAAGGACATGACGTACAAACAGTGTGACCTATTGTTAATCCACGAAGTAATTACCATCGGCATTCAGTACTTTCTGCATTACGTGTCTGTAGTTGTGCAAGCTCTTTGCCGTAAAACTTGGGGTTTTAGACACGAAGAAATCCATGAATGCTTGGCGCAAGTCTGCTTCATTGGTGAAGAATTTTCCACGTAGATGATTGTCTAGGAAATGGAAGAGGGGGTAATCTGATGGTACAAGGTCAGTTGAGTAAAGGGGATAGCACAAAATCTTCTATTTAAGTAGCTGTATGGTATTCCTGGCCATCGTTGCGACATGATTTCTCGCGTTATCGGCCAAGAGCAAGTTACCCTTGCTATTAACCAGTGATGGTTTCTTCTGTTGCAATGCCTGTTGCACTCGTTTCAATTGTTGAGGGACGGTCCATAGTGACCGTTTGGCCCGTTGGTAGCAGCTCATAAGGAACCACTTAACGACTAGTTCACCAGACATAAAGGACAATCTTGCATGAGCGAAGAGAGTTGAATCTCCCGACCTTAAATTGTGAAACCATTGCTTTGCCGTAAGTTTATTCATAGCAATATCCCTAAACGCTTGGCATATTTGGCAATGCAGCAGATGATTAGCCTACTTTGATGTCGTAAAGCAAACAACATCAAACGAATTCCATCGATACGTCCATTTCTCTTCTTTACTATGATTGATAATGTTCTTGGTGGTTCTGCTTTTATAACGACTGATATTCCTGCTCTCGACTGACCGGTGTCTTACACTAATTTGTAAACTTATTTTCACTTCATTCAATGACAACGCAGAAACGGCGAGAACCATTTTTCTTATGTTGTAGCAAGAATTCGAAAACATAACATTTTTATCTGTACTAAACTTTAAAAAAAAACTAGAATGAAAAAAGTTGTGAAAATTATTACAAATATCTCAATATATTGAAGATCTTATGACACACAAATTTTTCAACATAGAAAATACCTTCATACATATAAAAATATAAGCTAAAGTAATTAGCATAGAAAATTTTTTATTTGTTAATAAAATAATTTGAAACTTAATTTTATCTTTGGCCGTAATATTATAGTACATCATTAAGACAGTATATTGTTTCTTAATTTTTATGCTTTAAGAATTTCTCCTTAATTGGAGATATATAGAAGTAATGTTTCATTTGATTCAGAGTTGAAACTATCAAAACATTTTCTGAATAATTAATCTTGCTAATTTAAGTTGAATTATGATTTGCCAAAAAATATGAAAAATTAAATCTAAGAAAAGAGAACAAATTTGCAATTAGAGCATACAATTCTGCATTTAACTATATTAGTTATAATGCCTCTCTTGCATGGTAACTGTCTTGTGTTTCAACAAATCTTAAATCATTTTTCTTATAAAATCTTGCCTTCATTAGGTATCCTACAAGAACACTAAAGTTGGGATATATTTGCGTAAATTTTATGTTTTCAAACAAGTGCAAAAAATGATTCTAAAACAAAAAACCCACTGCATATTTTTCCTAACTTTTACTTATTACATTTCTTAAATCTAAATAATAACCATAATTCTTCTGAATTTTCAATATTTCAGTATGCCTTGGTTAATTCATAAGTAAATTATTTGTGAAAATAATTTATAATCTAATTTCATTTGTGCATTTTTAATGCCTTTTTTTAAAATTTATAAATAAATAACCATCTTATCTTAATATATTTATATGAATGTATCAAAACTTAACTATTAAAAGTAACTCTGCTGAAACTATTAATAGAGGCACAACACGGAATGAAAGTAATTAATAGAGGCAATTCCAAATCTGTTTGCCCTTCTGGAATCTCGAGTTACGGTGCTTACAAGTATGCTCGACAATTTGCGTTTGGTAATATTGATTGTGCTATTAAACCTAGTGTAAGTGTAGTATGCCAACAGGACAACAGTTTCTTATGTACTGCTTACATTTAGTAACAATATTTTCTAAAATGTACCAAATAAACAGATTTTGATCACATTTCAGAATTGTCAAGAAAACAGTTTTAGCCATTCGTATTTATTAAATCAGTTTATCGGATGCGGTATTTATTTTTTCACAGAGGATACTTTCATTCCATGTGGAATCTATGCAGCAGACAACTGATTGATTATAACGTTTAGGCTTTCAGTTTGGTAATAAATAAGACTTATAACTCAATTCTTAATTTTTTGTATTCGTTTGGAATATATTTTAAACTGTTGTCCCGTTCTAATTTATCCTCGTGCGCAAAAGTTAACAGAAGAGCGATTAAACAAATCTAAGGGTTGAGACCCGAGCACTAATTTATGTAGTTAGTTTTAAAGCACATTAAAATTAACATTTATTTCTTTCAATTAATTGAAAATTGTTTTCTTCATTTAAAATTCTTTAACATTTGGTTATTTGTTTATTCATTATATACTGTATACATATGCAGCATTAAAAATTCCTTAACTATGAAACCACTACATTTCATAGTGAAAATTTATGTTATCGCAGAATGCTCTAGTATTTTTTCAAGAGAAAAAAGGATGCACAATAAAAGAAATGTCACTACTCACTTTTAAATATGTCGATATTTATCCATAAATATTGGAGGAAAATTTACGTTTTTAGAGTTATTTTGACATTTCTGAAAAATAATTTAATCATAAAATTTCAGCTAGCAATTTTTGTTTTTTAAAACTATAAAATATTCGGCGAAAGAAATAACTGTTAACTACATGTAATTTTTTCCGAATTTCATTAAATATATCATATTTTATACTAGTATGAAATAAATATCCTTGTAGATTCTTTTTGCTATATGATTTGAAAAAATGCAATATTAGCTTTAATATGTTTATAGTAATACAACTCTAAATTTCTCTTTACTCAACCCTACACTTCCAATCAAAAAAAAAAAATGTTTTTTATAAATTAAGAAAATTCTTTCTAGGATTAATTTTACTGTGAAAAATATATTTTTATAAGAAAAGCAATATAAAAAAGTAGAATTACAATAATCCTTAAAATGATATTTTGCAAAATACTTCCATAATCAACATGTAATGTGAAAAATGAATTAAAATAGAGAAACGTTAAAATTAGAGACTCAATTTGTTTTTTGTGATTTTCAATAAGATTTTCAATTTATTTTTTATGTTGTCATATATAGTAAATTTTGCAAAAGTTCCATGTGTAAATGTATTTTTCTATAAATTTTATTAGTTTTTTTACAATGTTTTTATTTAGCACTGTATATTATATGTGAACAATCGTCAGATTATTTAAAGAGTATAGTAAACTTTATTAAAGAGTGTCATAGACATTTATTGAAAGAGTATAATAAAATTAGTGTGTATCAGTTAACTATAATTTCAAGAAACTTAAATATCATGTATTTTTTTAAACATTTTTGTTTAATAAGAGAGTGAAATAATTCATTACTTTCTTCATTTCCTTTATTTCGCACTCCTATGTATACGGTGGAAAAAATGATCAAGCATTGCATAATCTTTCCAGCAAATACAGTCACATTTCCACAAATGCATTTATATTCTTAAGCAGTCATCATTTTGAATATATGTCTGTAAGTAAATCCCTAAATATTAAAGTTAATTTAGTCACATTTTACATACTATCACTACCGATACAACTATAATTATTTTAAATATATGAAATGTCTTGGATTAAAAATGCTCTAATTTAAAATGAATTTTTGACTGAAGGCGTGTGAAAATGCTTCACAATATCCTAACTATAGAAAAAGACTCAGAGCTGTATCGCAGTTGAACGATACTTCTCGGTAGGGTAATTTCTAAAAAACGATTCAGAATTACCCAGAAATGTTGGGTCCGAAGTGAAATTGTAATATACTCTAAAGAGAGAGAAGAGGAGGGTAAAATTATAAAAATAGAGCGTATGTGTTGGGTGGTGGATTCTTTTCTGCATGGCGGAACACTGTACTTCAGGGATCAATGGCATTTACTTTCGATTCCCCAGATAGCAAACAACGTCCAGTGAACATCCCTCGGACATCCAAAACATCCATATTTGATCCTCTGACGTCTTGGATGTGATTTGGACGTCCCCTGGAAGTTCTTTGAGAAAGTCCTCAGGACAGCCTTGTAAAGCTGTTCTAAGTATGGCTTTTTATGGATATGCTTTGGATGATCTGTTGATAAACATCCTGAAAAGGTTTTTTTACATCCTTTTTTGGTTTTTCTAACAAATGATCTGAATGCGATTTTTTATTTACTTATAAAATTAAAAAATCATATCAATTTGTTAATAAATGTAAATAATTTTGTGCTACATTGTATTTAGTAATTAAAATGAGAATATATTCTCATTTTAATTAGTAGAAATCCCCTTATGTAAAATTTATGAATTTTTGTGCTATTAAAGATCCTGTCTTTTATTTCATCATAATTATAAACAAAGATATATGTAAAAACAAAAGAGTATGTTTGGCAAAACTATATTTTTTTGAATACGACATGAATTTAAAAGGGATTTTCAAGGGTTATACGACTGCTATGAAGACAGTACATATATTCTAAAGGTAAGTTATGTCAATACGTTAGATCAACACGAATTGATAAGTTTTAAAATAATTAACAGATTACAAAGTATAATAATATTTTTAAAATATGTTCATAATGTTTATTCAAATTTAATATAATGTTGTATTTACTTCCACTACATTTTGTTTTCCAGGTAAGAAAAAAAAAATCTTGGCAAAATTTTCTCTTGTTACAATTTAATTTATATAATGCAATTTTGATTGAAAATTACAAACGTTCTTCAGTTTATTCTTCACCATTAAAAATATCATTTAATTAAAATAATTAAAGCGTTTATAAAAACAGTTGATTTTCTCGAAGAGCATTTAGAAAAAAGAATTATTTATGTATGGGATGTAAATATTTTTATCTGTTATATTTATATTTTTTATCTGTTATATTTTATATATATATATATATATATATATATATATATATATATATATATATATATATATAAGGATGCAAAGGCTTTAAATGCGATTTTATCAAACTCAAAAACTCGAACAAGTTAACGTTAAACCAACAAAGTTAGAGTGCACGCACGTTTATAAATTCGTAGTTAGTGCCGAAGTTCTAAATAAAAAGACTTCGCGTTAAATCGAGCGAAAGAAATTTGCTCCATTCATTTAGACGCATGCGCAGAAAAGCTTACATTTAAAACCGGAAGTCTGCTTACGTCAAGAACCGGAAGTCTGCTTGGGGAGACACACGGAATCGCTTGTGAGTGTTTATCGCACAACGTGAACGAAATTTTGAATAAGAAGATTTAAATACTAAAATAATTCACTGAACTTGTTATAACTTTTCACAAGCAAAGAATTCTATTGAAGGTGAGTGTAAAAATGTTTATTGTTTATACTTAAACTTTTTAAAACTTATATACTATTTATCATAATTGTTAAGCCTTACGTTACTGCTATCAAAAAGTAGATGATATATTCCAATGTTATAATTCAATGGATATTTTAATTCGGCCATTATTAAGATTATAAATGCTAAAGATTTTATTTTTAAATTGTTTTTTCATGTTAAGAAGTTAATATTAAAGTGTAATGTAAAGTACTTGTATTGTTCTAATCTTATGTTTTAAAACTAAATATATGATTTCTTAATTTGTGTATAATTATTATACTGTATAATGCATCAAGTCTTTTCAATAAATAAATAGCAATATTCAGGCTGGCTAATTTTATGTATTCTTCTCATTTTACAATTTATGAATTTAGAAATTTTTAGTTTAAAAATTTTACTTTAAAATGTTATGATAGATCATTAGTTAATCACATAGTAGCTCCAAAGTCATTATATTTTTTAAATTGTATTGTTTTAATGTTTTGAATGTATTTATAGGGAATTACAGAGCTAAAATTAAAACTGAATGTTAAATGATTCATTCCTAAATTTGAGTGTGTAAGTAGATTATTAATAGAAAAGTCATCTTACAAGTCATTATATTATTTAATCTTCATTTAGAAAGGAATATTTAATAACACAAATTTTATTTAATAATAAATTTTAAAGAAAAATGTATACATTTCTAACATAAAATTTTATTTTCTTAAAATTTTGAAAATTTTTTATTTTCTTAAAATTTGAAAGACATCCCATGATCATGGGATGTCTTTCAAAGCATCCATGTCTCCATGTCTTTGATTTAGCCGACAGTCGCGCAAACATCTGTTTGTTCGAAATACATCACCTCACTGGGTAACAGTCCACATAAATGTACAGCTGTTTGTTCATTGCTGTTTGTTGTTAAACATGTTAACTAAATATCTACTTGAAATCTACGTTCTCATTCTATTACCATTATTAAAGATTATCGAGTGTCAAATTTCTTGAAAAATTTTGTTGAACAACACACTTTATCGTACTTCAATAATGTTTCCGACCTTGCATTGTCATCATATTTCTTTTTGAATAGCCTGCTCCTACGTGAAGTTTCATGAGGTGATTAATCAACTTGTGCTCTACGACTAAAATATGAGATTATAAAGCGGTTCACGACTTTTTCAGATAGATCGAGGATCAAAAGAAATAATCAAGATGAGGAAATTAAAATTATTATTTATTGGTTCAATTGTTCTAACTTTCTCTTTTCAGTATTATTCATCATGTATAACCTTTATACAGGCTACGATAAAGATAATTATATTATTTTTATATTTCGACGATTATTCACCTCATTTCTAAATTCTTTAAGAAAAAAAAATCTGTTGATAAATGAAACAACCAAGCTTTACACGTCATTTTATAATTGACATGTATTCGCTTGAAAATGTTATGAGTATGCGCAAGGACGATGAAAATCGTCCTAGCGCATTTATGTTACTTGTTTCTGATTATATTTATATTACTGTTTTCACATTTATGTTACTTGTTGATTTACATACTTTAAGACGAGCTACTAAATCAATTACTTTAAGACGTGCTACTAAAAGGGAAAGAATTTAAATGATTACTTTATCTTAAAGTATGTTAAAATTTCATTGGAAGTTTATCAATGTTTTTTACCAATCACATTAGAATCTGAAGTGCTATTGCATGTTCAAGAAAACAAAAAGGTCTCTTTGTTATATTTTCTTCCCATTCTAGAATATCAAAGGAATATTTGGAAGACAAAATTGTTTGAAACTACATTTTTAATAATGTATTTTGCATTGAAGATAAATTAAAATCTTAAACTCTGATGTGTCTTGCTTTTTTTTTTAGTCCCGATAATGCATCTCAATATCGGGACTAAACTTGCATACATCCATGGGATCAAGGCTTTTCGAGTCATATATGGGGTTATTGTGAATACAAATATGCAAAAAATATTTTTCGTTTTTGCACTAAAAATTTAATTCTCAATTAAAACATTACTGAACAAAAGGATATCAGTTTGATATAACTTATTTTTTTAAATTATTTTAATTTATTATTTTTGACGCACAATATAGAATACTTTGAGCATGATGTTAAAGTACCCAATGTTCCATTTGGTTATTTGCATGTTAAACATATATTTCTTAAATGTTTAACGTAAAAAGCATTAGCTTAATAATTCATTGCGAGTTTCCATTTTATCAAACAAATTATTGTCACAAAAGCTCAGTTTGCATTTACTAGTTCCCCTGAGAGATTAAACTTAAACGTTTTTGAAATATTCAAACAATCTATAAATTATAATGATATAAAACTGATCATGATCTACATTTTTATATCTTAAAACAATGTAAATATTGCTTACAATACCTGAAGGATATATATATGGTGAAAAAAATTTAATTACAAGACACTAAGCAAACATTATTCGACTTCTTTGCTTCATTCAAAATAAAATCTTTTTAAGTGTACATTCCTCCACAGAAAGATTAAGAAACAAAATTTATAAAATGTATCGTATTTATTGCTAAAATTGTGTAAAATACGGCATAGTTATTAAAGAATTGTAAATGTGAATTAACAAATCTTCCAAATGCTTTAAACAAACTTTTATATCGAAAAGAAATTCTTTTATTATTTTTCACACACACACAAAATTACGTTTTTATAAAAATTACTAATTTGTTAACTTAAATAAATATAACTATTAAGTTTATGTTAATAATTCAACTATTAATTTTACTTAAGTCAATATGATTATTATAACAATAGCATATTTTTTCTAAAAGGCACTTGGGAATTTTACACAATGCTTTTATTATAATTCTTTCTTATAATTCAAACAACATTTTTTATTCTTGATTGTGATTAAGTGTTGTGTATCTTAATGTAAGCCAAAAATTGTCATTTTTGTTCAAACTTAATTGAATGTTTCAGTACAAATATTAAATAACTATTTTATTAATGATTATTAGGGAAAACTAGTGATAGTAAATATTTATAATTTATATATTTCACTGCGAAAAGTTGTCTTACTTAAAAAACATGCAATTCTCTAAAAATTGTACTTTAAATTAAGAAAGAATTCAAAATATCTTATCTTTAAGGATTTATTATACTTACTGTTTAGACGGAGAAATTACTACAAAGTATTTGTTAACTTTCTAGCAATTCCTCAAATTATATTGAGGAATCACTAGAGTAAGTATTAGTTGATACCAAATATAAAGATTTGTTATAAAAAATAAAAGAGATTTTTTACTGCAAAAAATACACAAATCACGGTTTTTATTTTGAGAGCTAATCAGATACAAATATTGGATTCAGCAAAACAATAAAACAGTAAATAATTTTACAATATACATTATATACACAAGAAAACATGTTATTTTTAAATATTTTTGCTCTTCTAATGTAGTAATAATAGCTCTTTTATAAATTACAAAAAGTTTTAAAATCATATTAAGGACCAGCAAAAGTATATTGCTGAATAAATAAAAAAAGAGTCATCTTGAAATATGGCAACTCATTGAAGATGACAGTTAAATAAATAATCAAAAAACTATATGTATAAAAAATTCTCAAATTAATGTTTATTTTTTTAAAAATAATAAAAATAATTTTTTACAGCAAAGTAATGAATTATAAGTACTGAAAATATGCTTAAATGAAAAAATTATTCTGAAACATTCACTCTTGGAAAAGTTTTCATCTGACTAGCATTCTTGGATTAGCTTTAGGCATTGAATATCGAAGTTTATCCCAAAATTTTGTGTTGCCCCATCGAACAACATGTGCATTGCAAAAACATGCTTTAGCATCAGGATCAATAATCTTGAAGGATAATTTTCCTAAAATGATGATTAAAAGTTTGTGTTTCCGATCAGACTGTGCATGACGGTGAGCACTTTTAAGTTCGAAGCGACACCAATCACTGCGCAAAAAATGCTCTGTTAGTATGATTATAGTTCTGTGACTACATTCTATTGCTTCCGTGATTGCTTCTGCATTCTGTTCTGACATGGGAAGGTCACGATATCGTAAACAAAGTCGGTAAGATGGAGCACCACATTCTAATTCCGGAGCTAAAACTTGAGAAACAAAGGTTTCATCTTTTTTATTGTACGAAACAAAGGCATCGAATAATTTTTCTGGGGGTAACTGATTTTGCTTGCTATATTCACAGAAGGCTTTGATTTCTCTCCGGTACAAACAGATTAATATAATGGATAATATAATCAAAACTAAAGGAAGAATGAAAGAGAGAATAATGTAATAGACAGGTAAATACGTTAAAGAGTTTGAGCACGAAGACATATTGAATCCGATAAGGCTTAATCCAGATGAATGATTATATCGACATTCGACTGAATCAAGGTCTTGAACAAAAGATATAGTATTATTTAACCACTGATGATATAAATCTAAGTAATCACATTTACAAGTCCAAGGATTATATCCTAGTTTAATAATTTTTAATTTAGAATTCCATTTTAAATTCCATACTTGGAATTCTTTAATGAGATTATGATCTAGATGTAATGTAGATAATGAGTTCAAATTCTTAAATGTAATGTTCGCGATATACGCGATCCTGTTGTATGATAAGTACAACTCTTCAAGATGAACTAAAGTATCAAATTCGTAGCCATAAAGAGTGCCTAACTGGTTGAATTCAAGATGCAAAATTTTAAGTGTTACTAAACCATTAAATGTTAAGTTGTTTATAACGTGAATATTACTACTATTCAAATATATAACTCGCATGTTTTTGCGACCAATGAATGCATGACTAGTTAGATGAAATATGTCATTGCCGTCTAAGTATAAATCTGTAACATCCATAGGTATGACGGAAGGAATTGTAGTAAAATTAGATGAACTGCAATCAACAATGTTAGTATTCCATGTCTGATCTGAGTAACACGTACATTTATCTGGACAAACCATTTCACAATCACAAGCATCAAAATCACAGCAGTGACATAAGGCAAAGCAGTGACTTCCATATTTACATAAGAAATCTGATGATTTTATTTTAGATAATAACATAAATAAATTGGAGCGAGAGAATAATAGGTTACAAATGACTTTTTCGAAATCTATTATAATTGGATACTGGTGTCCACGGTCTGGTTTATTCATGTGTTGTAACCACTCCATGTTACAGTCACATAAGAAAGGGTTTCCCGAAATAGCGAATTGGGGCTTTTGTGTAAAGTTACTATTTAAGCGAAAAGTATTAATGTCCACGTTCACTATATTGTTATTTGACATGTTCACATAAGTAAGATTATATTTATCACTAAAAGTTGACGGATTGATAATATTAATTCGGTTGTCGTTCATTTTTATTTTTTTGATTTTATTTGGAAATGTACCTGCATTTATTTCTGTTATATAGTTAAATGATATATCAATTTCTTTCAATGAAAGAATTGATTCTAGCTCATAGTAATTTCCTATCATCTGTATTTCATTACTATGAAGATCTAACACTTCTAAATTTATGGGTATCACGGCATAATCAAACCACAAGATTTTATTCCTGGAAACGTTAAGATGCTTAAGCATTTTTAAACTCATAAAAAGCCCATTGATATCAGTTAAATAATTATCACTAAGATTAATAGCACGAATGGAATCAGCATCATCGAAAGAGCCATGTTCAACATTGTAAATTTCATTTCTAGATAAGTCTAATTCTTCAATTCCAGACATTTCTCTAAATGCTTCTCTTGTCAAATTACCAATTTGGTTTTGAGAAAGACTAATGTAATGAAGTTGTTTCAACATAAGCAAAGATGAATTTTGTAAATCATTTATCAAGTTATGATTTAGATTCAATTTTCTTAAGAACGGTAATGTTGTAATTGTAATCGGAAGACTACTTAAATTGTTATGCTGAAGATCGAGATCTTCTAGACTACTACAATTATAAAAAGCACCTGAATGCATGTTGTAAATATTATTGAATGAAAGCTTTAAATTACTTAAAACATATAAGCCATTCATAGTAAATACATCAATATATTTAAGGTTATTGTGGGATAAATCAAGTACATAAAGGTTAAATAGAGAAGCAAAAGCATTATCTTCTATAAATTGAATTTGATTGTGATTAAGAAATAACATTTGAAGTGAATATTGTGACTCCAATAAAGTGTTATTAATATAAATCAAATTATTTCGACTGACATCTAATAAAACTAACCGGATGAGATTAGAGAAAACACTGCAACACAGTGAAGTACTAGGAATTGAATTAGAACTTAAATTCAAAACAAGTAATTGCTTAAGGTTGTTAAATAATTCAGATGAAAGACTATAAATTGAGTTATTTTGCAAGTATATTTCTTTTATATCATGAGTATGTTGAAACATTTGATTTGGCAAATTAGTCAGATGGTTGTTGGATAAGTCTAATATCTTCAAATTAACGCAATTTATGAACACATTAGCACCAATACTTCTGATATTGTTTGATGATAAATTTAAAAACTGGATTTGCTTAAAATATTGCAAATCTTTCTCAGAAAGCATGTTGATTTCATTATATGAAACATCCAAATCTGAGAGACTACTGTCGCAATCTCCATTGGCATCGTCATATGAAATGGTGGAAGCTAAGTTATTATTAGTCAAATTTAAAACTTTGAGTGAGTGAAGACTGCAAACTATTGAAGCAGATACAATTTTGATTTCATTATATGCTAAATCAAGAGTTTCAAGTTGTGTAAGATCAGTGAAGGATTCAGCAGATAACTGCAACGAAAATTCACTCATGCTGCGAATAGAAAGAACTTTTAGTTTACTTAATCCTTCGAATGCACTTGGGGGCAATTGTTTTAATTTACACCGCCGCAAGTTCAGGGTCTTTAAATATCGAAGATGAATGAAAGACATTGGAGCAAGGTGGCTTTCGAGAAATAAGGAATCGCAAACAATTGTTAATGATAAAGTAGATTCAGTCTGTAGCAGGGTGAAATTAGTCGCTAACATCCCTGAAGCTACAATAGTTTGTAGATGACACGTGACCGAAACATCCTTGTTATTTAGAGGGATCCAATCGCAATCTTCTGGAGCTGAATATTGTATTGCTCCAATCAAATGAAAGAAAGTTGCTATCAGACAACATGTCAGTTCGCTCGAAAGATTCATTTTTCAATACTCCTCCTACAATGAAACAAAAATTACATTAACATCACAATCACATACAAATATTTTATTCATTACATACAGACTGTATGAATAATCTTAAATTATATATTAACTTGTGTGTATCCAAAGTTATAATTTGGCATGCAAGCGTCTTGTTTCATGTGGATGTTCTAACTTAGTTCTCTACAGTCACAAAGCTCAATAATTAGTTCTTAGTGTCCAAACCTTAGAGAACTAATAATCACTTGTTTTTAATAATATCATGAAAATATACATGCCAACAAGACTTGTGCAGAGCTGATATTTTTGTAAAATTTATTGAGCTTATTATTTACAATTTAGTTAATATTAATATTGGTTTTACTTGATAAATGACCTATTAAGACAACTTTTAAAAAATAAAATAAAATTTTTAAAATAGAAAGTTCTAAAATGCCTTGGTTAAAGTTAATTTTAGATATAGTCAATTACATTTGTGAAGTTATGCAAGTTGTATAGCATATTTTTTCCAATTAAATTATCTTATTTTTAAATTAGTTTCATAAATGTATCAAGAAAATAAATGATTTTAAGTAAATATTTTAATTAAGACCAAAACAGTTTTTGCTTATAAAACAAGCATGATTATATTACGATTGTAGAAATTAAATATTTACTGAAACAAATAATGTATAATAAAGTATTAAATATATTAGTAAAAAGCACTTTACATTTTAATAAAAGTCAAGAATAAAAATTCTTGAAATAATTCTATTAATAATTTATTAATTTTAACACATAAATAATGTATATCAGAGAGAAAATCAATTACATGTAAGCATTTAACAATAAATGTTTACAGAAAAATCACTTTGGGTAAAATTAAAAGACAAGTGAACATTTTTATTTGATTTTATCCCTGAGAAATTTATGTAATATTTCTTTTTTCGCAACTAAGATTAAAAATTAATGATTAAAAAATAACATTCTGAAATAACAATACATCCTTACTTTTTGTTTCGTGAGTAAAAGTGGAACACTCTCTTAAAAAAGAGTTTTTACAGTGTGTGTGTGTGAAAATCATAAATTTAGGGTATTGCATAAAAGTGATTTTTATTTCAGTACACAATTGTAATGCAATTAATTTTTATTAAGTACATTTTCAGGAGTACGAAACTGTGTTTGAATAAATAGCTAGTAGAAAAGAAGACAGCAAAAATTTATATTTCCCAATTAAGGATGCTTTCAGTTTGCTTTGTTTTCGAAAAACTATATAGAGAATTTCGAAAAATCTAAAAATGTTGCATTTACAATCTTTTTAAGAAAACTTCTTCATATTTATAAAACTTCAAAGCATCTGAAAACTCATCAGAATTCCATGAAGAACAGAATATCTTGGACATAATACTTGCATTTTTTTTCCTCATAGTAAAAATAATTCAATGTCTGTGGTCAATATCATTCCAAATCAACGGTGAATTTTTTATGATATTGTTAGATTTAAAATTGTCAAAGTCTAATAAGCTTCCAAATGGGAGAAATCGTGAGGGTTTGGTGCAAATTTTTTCCGTTAAATTAAACTGCTCTTAGTTTACAGGAATAAATTTACAAGCTTAAAAAGTTATAGGTTGATTAATGTATAGTATTAATACACACACACAATTAAGAAAAAAAAATTATATTTTTCAAAGCGGAAATGCATTGATTCATTCTGGCAAACATACAAAAGATTTGTTTTATTTCATTCATTTTTCAAATTTCATTTGAAATTTTGAACAGTTTTGTAGTTTATTAATTATACTTACCAATAGCATTTTTACCAAAAAGTTGAAACCAAACTGAATGATCATGCATGTTTACAGAGCAATCCAGAATGGTTAACCATTTAGCTTGGTCTTTATTAATCACAAACCGATTGCTTAACATCTGAAAGGAAGGAAGTAGCTAATAATTATATGTCGTTTTCTTGTTAATATAACTGTGTACCCAACAGCAATTGAAAATATTTCAGAAAGCCTATGACTAAAGTGTGAAGTTGGCTTTCACCTTAGAAAAAATATGCAACTCCACACTGTCACAAAAGCTGTTATTCTAAATCTTAAGATAAAATATGCTTGTTGATGGAGTCCACTAACTTTCTGAAAATTGTGCGTAGTTCAAAATTTAATAGTGAAGCATTTGAATGACATACTCTGATATATTTTGTTTTCTTAGCCACACGTCGAGATTTTGAAAATATTTTACATTTTATATTATTTACTAGTAAAATTTTAAGAACATTACAAACTGATATGTCTACAGATTTTTTAAATTAAAATACATTTAAGAATTTTTTATTTGCCCAAATAATCATTTTATTTGCTCTGCCAATTTATAAATGTTTTCATATTAATATAGCTGCAACCCAACAGTAATTGAAAGTATTTCAGTGTCTATTAATAAAGTGTGAAGTTGGCTTTCCCCTTAGAAAATTGCTGCACATTGTCTCAAAAGATGTTATTCTAAATCTTATGATAAAATATGCTAATGGAATCCACTAATTTTTCAGTGAAGCATTTGAATGAGACAAACGATTATGTTTTACTTTCTTAGCCAATGTACAGCTTTTGAAAATACTTTACATTTTATATTATTTAATTGTAAAATTCTAAGAACATTGCAAACTGATATGTTTACAAATTTTTCAAATTAAAATGCATTTCGCATTAAAATGCAATTTGTTATTTAACCAATATATCATATAAATGCTAATAATTACATAAGATATGATTTGTGCTATTTACAAAATAAGAAAGTTTAAAATTGTAAATTTTAAAAGTTGGGTGTTTTTACACATGGATATTTTTATAAACAAAGAATTTGTTTTTTCTATTGAATAGGGAAAACATATACTTTAATCATGAAAACTGTGAAAACGTAAAATATGTGTTGGATTTCTATGTTTAGCTTTCGCATTTTGTAGTACAACTTAAAAGTGATTCTTTTTACTTTTTTTTGTTTTGCAGAAACACATAGAACACTGTTTGAAAAATGTTTTGCACCAATGAGAATGAATATAAAGTTAATCATATAAAATATTCTTTAAGTATTAATAGAAATTAATTCGTTAAATCAAGATTTTTAATTTCCGAAATACAATTAAAAGATTATATTTCTTATGTACTCAAAGTTTGAAAGCACTGATTCAAATTATTTTTTAAAACTTTATTGGATACTAAAGATTAATAAACAGAGAATTTTATTACAGGATTTTGATGTTATTCTATGTGAGGGATACTAAAGATGTCTTATAAAAAAGAATTTATTTCCAAAATTGAATTTTAATTTATAATTTATTTAAAATTTAATATCGATTATATTATTATTTCATGACTAAAGCATTGTATTTTAAATTTTTTACCTGTCTCAAATAATCATTTGTTTTTGGATATGTAAGTTTACTTTAGAATACTTAATATAATATTGCCTTCAATTTCTATATATTTTAGGACATTTTTCTTTTTCAATAATTTCCGATAGAAAATAATATACTACTATATGACTGACAATAATTTACTTATTTTATTTGAATATATTCTCTTCCGCAACGTGAATTTTTAGAGTATTTCGTAAAAACAAATTTTCATAATAGGATGATAATCTTATAAACTGTATAGTTAATTTTTTATTTTGCATTTAATGCAGTTGAAATTTTTTAACAAAGTCTCAGAGCAAAGCATTGTGGAATCAAACTATGTGTCTTAAAGAACACTATCTTTGTAAGGCAAATTATTAATTTGCCTTACAATATTTATTAAAATTAAAATGCTAATAATTTAGGAAAAATGTATTTTATAATGACTAATGAAATGTTCTTCAAGAGCTGATTTTTAAAAGGTGTTGTGGCATGCAAGTGCAAGGCAAAGATGCAATAAATGCGTTTTGAGAAATTTTTAAAGTTGTGGATTAAAGTTAAATTTACGCAGCATTTTCTTCTACTGCCGATAAAAAACAAGTTCCTTCAAAGGTTGTTTTTTTAAGTAAATTTGAAAATTATGATTGTAACTAAGATAACATTGCATAAAAAATTCCTAGGGGTAAACAGTATTTTGAAATTAAAAAGATAAGTGTAAATGAATTTATAATGAAGTTTTAATAAAACTAACATAACTCTTGGTATTATGGATAAAAAATAACTTTAAAATTCAAACATAATAAAATATAAGAATACTTTTCCATCTTTTAATTGCCTTTCTTAAGCTGGCCGTTGAATGGTTAGTGCTCTGAGCTTTGGTTCAAAAGTTTGTGGGTTCAAATTCTATCTTGACATAGATGTTTGTAGTGGTTGAAAATCTATTCTTTAAATTGTGTTTATATGTTAAATTAGCCCTCTGGTACATAAGAAAAAACTTTGAGCAACAAACCAATCTTATGACCTTCATCAACTTTTATTAAGAGGTACGATATTTATCAATGTGAAAATAAGGCAGCTATCCTGGGTAACAAGACCATTTATTCGTAAATATTTGTAAGACAACAAATTAAATACCACAATTGTATTGAATTGCTTTTTTTCTTAGAAAGCTTTTAGAATCACAAAATAATTTAATTTCGTTATTTAAATTTTTTAAAAATAAATTTGCTTTTTTTATGTTTTTAAAGTAATTTAATTTTTAAAAAAATAACAGTTAGAGTGTATTGGAAAATCTCCTCAAATTGAAAATGTATCGTTAATTTAGATGTTAATGAATGTTAATCTGCTGGTGTTATTTTTACATTTGAATTCTGCAGCACATTATGTTATATCCTCCTGACTATTAAATAGCTGGTGAAATAATCAAATTAAATTACTAAGAAGTGTTTTTATGCTTACGCACAATTAAAATTTATAACACATTATATAAACATACAAATTAAAAGTTTATATTGTATAAGTATTGAATTTTAAGAACTTTAGGATTTGTTAACTTCTTTAGTAGTTAAGAAAATATATATGAATGTTTAAATCTTGTATGTTACGCTCCCGCTTCATTACCATTTAAAGCATGTAAATATTTAGGTGTCCATCAAAGAAAAGTTCAAAGTATTTTTCCAATAAATATAAAATTCAACTTATGAATTTTTTAAGCACGTAAAATTTAAATGGAAGATTCTGATTGCATATTTAGTAATTAATTTTATTAATGTCTGAAATATTTGACTCATCTAGAGAAATTTCAGTAATATTAAAAACTGGGAATAAAATGTAAATGTTTCCAAGATTTCTGCGCAAATAACAGAATATTTTGAAGTGATGCACTCTAGTTGAAAGCGTTTCTTCGGCAACAAAATGCAAAAACTGATGTAATAAAATAGTCTTTTCACCAAAGCACTGCAAGGCATCCGACAGGGAAAAAAATTTACTATACCTTGTCAAAATTCCAACATGTTGCTATTTTTTTTTTTTTAAATCATCATTTGTTGAGAGAATTCTTACTTGTAAATTGTATCATTAAGAATTACTAATCATTTTCAATAAGATAATAGGGTAACCAGTAATTTAATATGTGTTTAATGATAAAAAATAACAAAATCTGGCATTCTAATTATAATATTTCAGATAAAATAATATAAGTCAGTTAATAAAATTCTGTAATAAGAAAGTGTTATTTTTGCTTTATTTAAAATAATGAATATTTAAATTATTTGTGAAAACATATAAAAAGTGTCTTTTTCGAGGTTTTTAATATTTCAGGAACGTAAGAGATAGTAAATAAAAAATATAAACTATTACATCTTTTTATAACATTTTTTAAATTGGCTAAGTAAACAAAATAAGTAGTAGTAATATATCACTCAAATATATATCAGGTATTATTAAATAACAGTGCACATATATCAGTGGACTCCATTTCGTGCAACTTTTTAGCAGAACAACATATGTGCATCAAAATATAAGCCAACAATTTTGTAGTGAAATATCTAGAATGCTGGGTTTTTGGTTTCAGAATTTGAACTATTTTATTGAAATTTTATACAAAATACACTGTAAAATGCATGATCATCACTTTGGCAGTTCAGGTAACGTAACATGGTGTTCAGTAAGTTCTCATGCGACATATTTTAAGTTTTGATTACGAATTTAAATACAAATGAGTATGAAGTATTTTAAACTCTTAATTCAATATAAAGATAAGTATGAAATATCCGAGCTGAATTCCATTGAACAAAATGTTCTGTTGTTCGCCTTACGAAAGTGAGCAAAACGGAGAAATAAAACAATAGAACTACATATCTATAACCATAGAAACATAACAAAAAACCTAACGAAGTTAATTTTGCAGCCTTGTTGACGATGTCGTTTTTGCCCTTAAGTGTTTTTTTTCACTAAACGAATAACCCCCAACATTTGTTACATAAATATCTGCAGGTGAGCTTCCTCTACAAGAATTCGAGAGTTCCAAGCGTGTCTGTTGGTTAAAAATGCGTTATAGGTGCAGTCCTACATTATTGCTGCAAAGTACACAAAGTTAACTTTGCAGCCGTGGAGCTGTCGTTTCTGAACTAAAGTGTCCCTAAATGCCCATATTGAAATAGGTTTAGGACCATTGCCACCGGTTCACGTTTGCAACATGTTAGGGCACCTCAAAATAAGTTTGGGGACGAATAAAAGATTTTCATTTTTCTCGTAATTCATATGGTATTCCAAAAAAACACTTGGAAAAAATATTATTCCAAAAAAAAAAAAAAAAAAAAAAAAAAAAAAAAAAAAAAAAAAAAAAACAAAAAAAAAAAAAAAAAAAAAAAAAAAAAAAAAAAAAAAAAAAAAGAAACGGATAAGTACATAGCATAGTCAATTTTTTCACACGACTATTATTGAAGGAATGATGAATAGATCTGGGGAACATGAATGCAAATCAAATCATGTAGAGTGACCAAGTAAACTAAAATACTACTCAAGTACCAAACCGGCAAATTTTTTATTTAGAGTGCTAAGAAGGAATGTATCATATTGGTGTGAGTTCCTAAATGCACAACACCAAATTAATCAATTTGAAATACCATAATGTGCCCTTGTTTTTCCAAACCACTAAACTATTTATATTAATTTACATGATGTTAAAATAAAGGCAAAACTTCATAAAAAATAAAAGCAAATTTTAAAATGAAATAATGTGACTCCTTTACAAACATTTTTTAATGAAATATACTATGAAAAGAAGTTTTGAAGTAAGCAGAAAGTATAACAGTATGTCTTTGGGAAAAGTTTTTCGTGATATAAGTATTACCGAGATAGTTTAT
This sequence comes from Latrodectus geometricus, assembly GCA_026290005.1. Taxonomy (NCBI): domain Eukaryota; kingdom Metazoa; phylum Arthropoda; class Arachnida; order Araneae; family Theridiidae; genus Latrodectus; species Latrodectus geometricus. The sequence continues at coordinate 590,624 of JAPDSC010067739.1, forward strand.
TTATTAAGCCGTACCAAGTTCTTCAAACAAGAACCTCATTTCCTCCATAGCTAAGCATTTTTATACACGAATGAGAACACTTATTAAACACCATGCTTGATTAATAAAATATTATTTAAGCATCTACATATTAAACTTAGTAAAATAAAATAAGTTGAGAGTAAAACTTAGTTACGAGTAGTTTGTAACACAAGTTATTTTTTTTTACCTGAATCCACGAACATTTTCTAAACAATGTCATACAATGATAATAAAAATTAGTTCGTACAAAAGTTAGAAATACATCAGTAAAGAACAAAACTCATGCAATCAAATTTCATGCAAATACAGAAAAAACAAAAATCGCAAATGACATTGAAATAATCATGCAAAATATAACCGTGTTACAGTTACCTGACATTAATTAAAAGTTATCTAAGCATAAAAAGAGTAATTCTTAATTATGTATATGTTTAGGCATTTTTATCCTATTTATTTTTCAAATTTATGAATATCGTTAGGTAATGTACTGAATATCTGAAAATTTGTAAATCATTTACATTTCCGATGTAATGGTTAAAATAAAAGACAGGGCGTAAAAGACCTATACTGAACAGAAATGCTCCAAATTTGTTTAGGACATAAGCGATGTATGAAGTGTGCCACAAAAAATAATTATGTCTAAAAGTCATCCATAGGAGTCAATATGGTGTTGTTTTAATCTGATTCTTTTAAGTATAAGTTTATATTTCAAATACGAAGTAGAAATTTTACGCTTTAAAAATTATAAAAAAAAAAACTGGGGACTTAAAAGAAATTTAGGTATACCTTCAAAATAGTAATTTATAATTAGATAACAGGTAGCAGAATCCGTATTCCGGTCTATTTTAGGGAAAAACAGTGAAAGAGAGACAGAGAGAGGAGAGATTTAGAATATTGAGTTCAACGTATGTCTCATGTTATATAAAAATAACATTAATTCTAAAATTGATTTATATTCACCAAATGTTGTGGTAGCTCTTCGTGAGTTTATAAGTGGTAAAAATCTATGTAAATAACTTCGTCGCACAATTAATGCATATTGAGTCATGTTTCAGAAGTTTGAATAGCTGCCTTCAGTGGTGAATGTGCAGTGGAGAAAAGGTGATAACTTAAGTGCCGTAATTTAATAGTTTCTCAAAATTGCATGTTAGTTGGGTGTGTTAAGTGCCTTCTCACTCGCCAAAAAACAGGCGTGCCACAAACCTATTAAAATAACTAGTAACTGCAGAGTTTAAGGGCAGTGTAATTTTTAAGAGTTAGTTATGTGCGCCAACCCGTATTACAGCACAATAGGATCTCTATCGATTGCAATCGATGGAGATCCACGTAGGGGTTATCATTGATAATAGTAATGAAAGAGTACTGAGACATTAGATTCGAATTTTTGGCCACAATGTATGCGTTTTATGGAATATTATTAACTTTTTATTCAAACAATATGAGCCACATATTTGTGGACTAAAGCGCGCAAGGATCAATACAAGTAAAATATTTTGATCTGATATTTGGTGCAAGAACAAAGAAACCTGATGCTAGACAGGGATCTGATGGGAAAAAGTTCATTTTCATGTAAATAACATTGTTTAAACTCACAATTTTTAATTTAGGTATCCAAAAAAGACCATAGATATTTCAGAATATCTCATATAGTTACCAATATTTACTTTTTTTTAATGAAATCACGGTTTTCACGATTTACAAGAAAATTCCATAATTGGGATGAATAATCCAAGGAGAAATATGTGATAAAAGAGAATAGTATATAACCAAAATGAAACAAACCAATTACATTGAATTTAATGAGAAAATTTAATAAAAATATCAATCAAGAAAATTTGAAAAATCTTATTTTAATTTTTTTTAGAAAATGAAAATCCTATGTTTTAAAGTCAGCCGTCAGCTAGCTCTGCACAAGTTAATTTATTTTTAACAATATAAAACATGCGCGTGAATAAAAAAATCAGACTATTGTTTAAGGTATGAACAATTGTACGAAAGCATACACACAAAAATCAGAAATATTTCCTTCCCTCATCAATATTGCACAAAAAATATCAAAAACTCAATATTTTCTTATAATTCAGTTTTTAATGAATATATTTTAATTCGTTTTTTGCAATTCCTGCAGTTAAAATTTATTTGTGAAACTAAATTTACCATATTTATTTTTTAATTTTAATTTTGTATTGAATAAAATATTTTGTTTAGTTACTAAGCAAAAGACTGAGTAATTAGTTTAATTTATAACATCAAGGTTGGTTGGGTTTTGTGACGCAAGGTCCAAAAAGAACAAGCTACCACAAAAATTAAATTTTAAGAGAGTTTTGTACAAAACCCAAGCTCAACGTTAAACTCTTAAAACACAAATATATATGAGCAAATTTTAATTAAAATTTAAATAACTATAAATCATAAAATGCGAATAAAAATGAAAATTCACCAAATTCAAATAAAAATTTAAATAAAACGAATAAAACCAACTGCCTTCAAGAAGGCAAAGGCTATGGGGTGCCCCCCCCCTAAATCATACAAAATTAAAATGTCTGTGTAAAAGGATGTAAAACGGTAAACGTTAAAATCAGGTAAACCTTAAATTAAAATATAAAAAACAGTAAATGGTTCATCACACGTTTCGCACCATGGAATTAATGCACTTAGAAATAGGTCTCTGTGTGTGAAACGTGTGCGTCCCATACGAAGGTGAGTCAAACGGACATCGGCATTTCGTCAAGAAAAAACTAAGGATGGAATGACGTATAGGAAAAAGGCACTCAATTTGTTGGAAACCTGCATATTCCATATCTCCTGCCAGAGAGAATTAACACATTTTTATAACAACCTTTCTCACATTTATAAGAGGGACAGATGGATGAAGTACAGCCAATGCAGATTTAGCAGCTGCATCTGCATTATCATTGCCCTTAAGACTTACCTGACTAGGAATCCAATAGAATTTGATATCATATCCCTCACCAGCAAGGGAATCTACAGTTTGGAAAATTTTGGACACAATAGGATGACATGTGTTCGAATTTTTCAACGATTCTTTAACACTCAAACTGTCATTATATATATGCAAATTTTATGGTAACTTTCTGCATTCACGAGCAGAAGAGCTCGGTGTATTGCCGTAGCTTCAACAGTAAATATGGAGCAGGACGTAAGAACGTTGTAGTTGTAACCTGTATTGTTGAAGAAAATGCCACAGCCAACATATCCTACAATTTTAGATTCATCCGTGAATACAGGCATATAAGAAGAATACTGACAGTGATGTAAGGAGAAAAGCTGTTGAAAAATCGTAGGAGTAGTGTCCAATTTCCGAAACTGAGCAAAGGTATTAATTATATATATCTGCGGATCATACCAAGGGGGATGTGAAAGTAAGTCCTTTTTAATGAAATGGACACTACATAGCTCTGTCAAAAAAAAGGCAAGATTTAGTACAAGTGAGTGAAAAAAGTTTGGATTCTATAAGAGCAAGCATCATACAATCTCTTCAGCCCAGAAGTAAAACTCAAGGGACGTAAAGGATGTTGTCTGACAGACATTATATTAGGGTAATAATTGAGAGACAGCTGCATTTGTCTCAGGTCTAAAGGCAATTGTTGACAAATCGCATAAAGACTCTGGACAAGTAATGTGCAGAATGCGCCTGAACATATTCTCAAAGCATAGTGGTGCACAGTGTCCAGTCTGCATAAAACTGAAGGCCTAGCAGATCAATACACAACACATCCGTAGCCAATACGACGTAAAACAAGTGACTGGTTGACTCGAAGCAGTGACATGCGATCAGCACCCCAAGATGTATGAGAAAGCACCTTGAGAATATTAAGCGATCACTAGCACTTTTTCCACAAATGTAAAACTTGCGGAAAAAAGGTTAACTTTCGGTTGAAAATTATACCCAGAAATTTTACCTCGTTGACTACAGGGATAGGTGTGTTATTTATATATATGATAGGATCACTACGGAAGCTGGTCTTTTTGCAGAAATGGACACAAATAATCTCGCTAGGATATAAAGTATGGTCATTCTCAGCACACCAAGTCTGTGAGGCAAGTTTATTAACAGTTGTTTGTAGTTGTGTCCCAATTAAACGCATGTTTGCGCCTTCGCAAGATATTTGCAGGTCATCCACATAAAACATGCTATACATAGGAGATAAGATTTGATGAAGGATGTTACTAATGAATACATTAAAAACAGTGACACTTAAAATGGAGCATTGGGGTACCCCTCGGTTTGAATAAAAGTATTAGACAAAAAGTGACCAATACGTATTTTAAAAAACACGGGAGCGTAAGACATTTTGCAGAAACATCGGAAAATTACCCCGAAATCCAAAATCATATAATTAACGGAAAATTCCATATCGCCATGTACGGTTGTATGCCTTCTCGATGTCGATAAAGATGGAAATCAGATGATTCCTCCACACAAATATGTTACAGATTTGGGTTTCCAAATATGTAATGTTATTTAAAGTGGATCTCCCTTTACGGAAGCCCCTTTGATTCATATGTATACATTTATTTTCTTTTAAGACATACACGAGACGGGCATTAACCATACGTTCGAGAGTCTTACAAAGGCAACTCGTCAGAACTATTGGTTGATAATGTGAAGGAATCGAAGGATCCTTACCAGGTTTAAGGAACAGAATCACTGTTCCTGCGTTCCCAAATAATGGAAGCTTATTTTCAGTCCAGATCCTATTGAACAAATGCAATAAGTTCGATATAGAGTCTGGACTGAACTGTCGAAGCGTTTGATAGCTGAATCCATCAGATCCTGGGCTGATATTAATAGCCTGCTGCAATGCTCGCTTCTATTCTAAAATCCGAAACTCACAGATGTAAGGCAAAGCTTGTCTATGGCTGAAATGGATTGGCATTCGCTCAGCTCGACTCCTTGTCCTTAAAAACAAAGGACTATAAGAGTCGGAGCTTGAGACGTTAGCAAATGTTTCATTAAAGACGTTAGTAATGTCCATAAGACAAGAGTATGTAGCAGCTCTAGTTTTTAAGATAGGCATTGTGAATTCCGTAAAACGTCCATGCCTGAACCGGGATCAACAGCCGATCCGGGAACAGATTCGAACCCGGGATCAACAGCCTAGGAGTCAGGAACGCTAAACACTCAGCCATCGGCACGCGTTTTTTGGTACGTTTGTTGGTATTCATTGTTCCACCATGGTTTGTAGCCCCTTTTTGGTGCAGAAGAGCTATTAGGTATTGCAGTATCAACTGCACTTATAATTGTTTCAATGACTTTATGTATGGCATTATCAATATCTTCGATCATAACTACTTTATCATCAACGACTGCCAATTATGTAAATAACGTCCAATCTGTCCGACTGTACATATAAGTAGGTAGACATTTTCGCACACTACTACCTCCTGTCTGGGAGATGACAAGAGGGAAATGTGTGATCGCTGTTACGCAGATCATTGCCTACTGTTAAATTTAACAATGGCAGAAGTGAGGGAGAACAAATGACCAGATCGAGAGAATGAAATGCTTTTGTACCAGATCGAGAGAATGAAATGTTCATGTAAGTATATTTTCTCGTTGGTATTCATCAGACAGAGGCTGTTATCAGAAATAAACTGCTCTATCTGACGACCAAGAGAATTTATATCATCAGTTCCCCACAAAGTATATTTGCCATTTAAGTCATCGAGTATCAAAAATGGAGTTGGCAGCTGATCAACTGAATCATTGAGTTCTTGGTGGATGACATCAGGTGGTGGTAAATACAAACTACAGACTGTAATTAAGCATGTTATATGTATCCTTATAGCCACAGCCTGTATAGTAGTACTAATTGGATGGGCAGTGATGAGGAAATTGTTAGATTTTAATATACAAACACCTCCAGACACTGTGCCATCGTCATCACAGTCTTTTCTAAAGCTTTTGAACGCACGCATAGAGATGTTATTTGTACAATTCATGAAGGTTTCCTGAAGTGCTATACATGCGTGGTTATAAGCTGATGTTATAGACTTGATGTCTTCAAAATGTGAAAGGAAACCATGGCAGTTCTGAGAAGCAAAGGAACTTATTATTTAAATAGAAAAGGCTCTTCTCCCGGAGCCGAAAGTCAGTCTTCGACCGATTGCGTGAGCTAAAGATTATCGTCCGAGGGATAGAGAGAAACAGCACCACAGCCTCCAGAGATAACATTGCTCTACGGGTTGATAAGGAGGACTTTCGAGCAATTTCTTTGCAGATTTTAATTTGGAGGCCTTAACGCCTCTTGTGATTTTGCCAAAGGAGCTCTTCGAAATAAATTAGATGATGATTGTGGTCTTTCAATAGTTGTATGAGAGTAATCTCACTACAACAAGTGACAGGATATCCATTTGTGTGCTACCACATTTAGTGACTGTGGCGTACGAGAGACCACCTAGCCTCATCATAGGAACAATTGTTTTTCACTTTTATCATGATTTCTTTTTCATAAGCCCATTGAAGAAAACTTCGAGAAAGGAGGGATTGTCACCATGACATTTGACACACGCCTCCTTCGCTGTGCAGTTTGAACAATCGTGGCCAACTAATGCTCAGCGAGTGCAGGTAAGCCTCTGCAAGCATTTCTCGGGTGTCCGAAATGCTGGCATTGGAAACATCGCAATGGATTTGGAATATGTTGTCAGACGAGTAAGTTCAAGTAAGCAATTTTAATTTTATCAGGAAGATCTGGGGTCACAAATATCAGAATCAGATGTTTGGTGTCAATAAACATACCATCTCTTCTGTCTCAAATGTGTTCAACTCCATAAACTTTTTGACTTTACAAATTTTCGAGAATCTCATCCGTAGACATGTTTAACAAACCCTTGCAGAAATCGCTCCACATGATAAATTTTAATATTTCCAGGAGGCAGGTCAGTTACCTCTATATTTACCAACAGTCGCATATTACTAATATTTGATGCTTGAGTAGATTTAGAAACCTCTATTAATAAGTCACCTGCTCATAGCTTTCAGATACCCTTTACTTCTCCTATAAAACCCTATATTCCTGTTTGAATAAGAAAAGGTGACACTTTTTAAAATGAACTTTCTTTTCTTTTAACTATAAAATATTTATAGTTGGACTCATATTTATTAAGTATTACCGTGGGAAAAAAGATAGTTTTTTATTTTCGATAATAAATTAATGAAATTTCGGGACCTGACTGCACCACCCACCACCGAGTCCAACAAGAGGATGCAGATCAGCTACACCATTGTTAGCCAAGTCCTATGTGCTCACAGTACATCCCTGTGATGGCCTCCACCCTTAACGAGTCATCTAGCAGATATACCGATCACTTGGTCCATCAAGCTGATTGATGTGTTGAGGACCACAACACATTTCCCGTTTACCTGAAGCAGAGGCCAAAGTAATATGTTGGTCTCTGGGGGCCTCAGTTATCAGAACCCTCCTTTCCAGGGACACGGGTCTCCACGCACGGCTAACACCTGGGTGATTTAGTCCCCAAGAGAAGCTAATTGGAACAGAGCGGCGAGAGCTACTCTAAAGGAGCCCTCAACCTCAAAAGAGGCAACCACACTCAGGGAGAAAAGGAAGAAAAGGTAGAAGGGGAGGAAAGAGAGGAAAAGAAAGAAGGGTATAGATCGCTATGATACCTGGAGATTGTGACACCCTTGTTTACTTAAAGAAAGTAAGCCCTTTCAGGGGTTATGACACTGAATAAAAAAAAATTCAATTTATTTAGGTGAATTTAATAAATATATTATTTAAAATGAATAGTACATTTTGTATTTTTTCATGAGAAATAAATTATAAAAGAAACAAAGTCATAAAAGATGAATTCGGTAAACTTTGAATTAGCAAGATAAAATTGCGTATTGAATTTTAATATTAATTTCATAATTTTACATACAAAAAAATTCGTTTATCTGTTGTAAATTAGAATTTCATGTTAGTATTTAATCAGTAAAAACTCATCAATCACACACAACATAACAAATCAGAATTGTATCATAATTAAATAACAGGAAAAACTATGTACTTCAGTTGATTTATTAATTTTTCTCAAAAATCTGATATTTTGGATAAAAAAAAATTTACATTCAAATGAACTGTATTTCGTTAGTGATTTATATTCGAGTAAATAGTATTCTAATTTACACCTGGATTGGGGGAGGGAAATTTTAATTTACAAACTTAAAAGAAACTTGGATTTATTTAAATTATAATTTTAAGCTATTATTTGTGTGTGTTTAACATATTATTAAAAACTGCTAATTTTAGAATTTTTAAAATTTTTATATTTGAACTGATTGTGCTTCCGAATTTTACGCCTGCAGTCATTGTAGAAATAGAGGTGATTAAAATAAACAAAAGTTCATACCATGATTATCAATTTTAAAAGCTATGTTTATATAAATTCAAGTGCACTTAAGTGGTTTTTAGTATGCACAATAAATAATTTGCATGTTTATTTATTTGAAATAGTAATATTTCATTACCCATCATTCATCGTACTTATTAAAGCCCTCGACAGAAAAAAGCATTTTTTGGAGTTTATACATTACTTAAATGTTACAGATTACTTTTTCGATACATAATCTCAGAGTTTATGGAAAAGTTTCAGAAATTTTGAAGACAATACCAAAAGGGAGAAAATATTATGACACGTAAATAATTTTTAATTACATCATACTGCATGATAAAACATGTGAAAAGTCAGTGATTACTTAACTTTTTTTAAATAAACTTTAACAGTCTTTAGAGGATGTCAACCAGAGGATTTTCAATAGAGCATCCTCCGATGCTTTTCCTTTGGAGAATACTCTTTCGCTAGATGAAGTAGTACTTCAATAAATACTTTGTCGATGAACTATTACTAAAAGCTATTTGTTTTAGTTTAAATTTGTAATAATATATGTGAGTCATCTGGAAAGATCGTCACATCTGGTCATCAATTTCATATTTCCAATGTTGTACATTTTTGCCACAAATTGATTAAACCATGTGGTCATTGCATTCTTCTTTTCCTCATCTCTTCCCAAAAATTTTTATTTATTTATTATTATTTTCTTTGCCCGGAAATTTTTTTTAACTTATGTAAAAGGTGAAAATAGCTAAAACCAAGGTTCGAACTACCAAAATTTTCCCTTCAGAATTGATCCAATAATTCTCGAGTTGCAGCAACAATACGCGAGTAGGTGAAAGTGGTAAACCGGATACTTTCAGAAAGTATTCCTGGCTTCTTAATTTAGACGACTTATAATAATTTACTAAGGTGTCCTTAAAGTAAGAGATTCGTTCTCAGGGTTTCACTAAAGATATGCTGCGATCAAACTGCATTGTTGCGTGAAATACAAAGGCAACCTATTTCAAAGAAGTATATGGCTATAAAAGAGAAAAACTGATGTTCGTGACTAGACACTACAACCGTCTGAATGCAGAAGTGATTATGCAGAAAAGCACGATTATGCGTAAATGAGACAGACATTTCTTTCCAGATAATGTTGCATTTTTCATTTTTTAAGAACTGAAAGGTCTTTACTTTCTGGATAACCGTAGTATTTCATTTAAGTTTAATTAAATTTTAAAAAAAATTTCATTTTGGAACATTTTAAGGACATTTACAGGAAGGGCAAAGAACGTCAGGAGATTTAGAAATATTTTTTTGCATTCAGATATTTTACTTTTTGTAATTTAATATTTACATTAGTTATATTACTCAAGAACGGCTACTGTGAACATAGCATAAAAAATAATGCGTATTTACCTCTTTCACTATTGAGTAGAATTTAAAAAAGGGCACCATTTATCTAGTATTTCAATGGATTTTTCATTTGAAGTTACATTAATTTTGCAATTTTATTCCTATATCTCTTGAGACTTGTAGAGTGCTAACGCATTTTTGGATACACATGCAGTTATAAATATTATTGGTAATTGAAGAAACAATCTTTTAAATTAACCTTGGCTATATAAAATATAATAAGGATGCAAATTTGATCTAGAATAACGCTCTCACTTTAATTTAGAATTAAATTAACTTTAATTTGAACTATATATATAATTCGATTCTATTAACAATTACTCTCATACCCTTAACGAAGGAGAATGTAAAAGCAAATTATAAAGGTTTCTCGGATAAATGTAACTGTTAGAAAAGAGAGTGATATTCGAATCGAAATAATCCCTTTTCAAAGTCGAAATTTTCTGCCAAAATTCAAGTTTTCTTTTCGTCTTCTTCCTGAATCCTTTTTGCTCCAGTATAGATTGAAATCATGCGATAATACAATTACGCGAATTTTAACTCAGCTAAGTTAACATTTGGTGTGTACATATTTATTTAAAGTAAGAATTAAAAAATAAAATAGTTTGAATAATAATAGAGACAGAATTTTTATTTCCATTATATTTCTTGAAATACATTAAAAATCTAATAATATAAGTCGATTGACTGAAAATTAAAAACTGTTTGTTCTTTAAATTACACTGAAATTCATATTCACACATAATTAATTTATTCTTTTAGTAAATTAATTAATTCAAATGCTTTCCCTTTAAATCAATTTATTTTGTATACGTATATTTAAGATGTCCAAATAAAGATTTTTTATTTAAATTAAATTATAAAAATCACGTACAAGTAAAGCGGAGATTTCTAATAAAAATATCACCATAACTGACATAGCTGAGATTTATAATGATAAACATAAAAGCTGCAAAAATCAATATAAACTGTATTAAAAAAATTGCTATTTAATATTAAAAGGAAAAATCATACCATATTATTTATAATTAATTTTTAACATTATTTGTAATTTACCATAAGTGTTTACTTATAACAGTATACCATATGGAAATTCATTTAATTTTTTTTAAAGCTAAGAGGAAACACATGCAAATTCACAAAACACATTTTAAAAATTACAATAATAAACATACACTGCTGGCCACCGTAAATGCAACACCCTGAAGGAAGCAAGCAAATAATATGAAATTTACAACATGCATTAGCGGAAGTGAGGTATGCGCCACTTCAAAGCGCTATTTAAGGCTTTGAAATTCCGATGATTTCAAGTTTGGCAATTGTATTTTTCTTAAGTTTTTTTTTTTTTTTTTTTTTTTTTTTTTTTTGTTTAATATGTTAATCTTTAATAGAAAACGGGGATTATTTTTTGATCAAGTATCCAAGTTCGGCAGAGGAAGGATAGTGGCCTACGGAGATTGTGGATTACCTTTCAAGGAAATCGGTCATCGTGATGGACAAAACCAAACAACTCTACTGTGGATACGTTATCGTTGGATGCAGGAGGGTACAACGGACCGACATCTTCGACCACACCCACCTTAGCGCACCACTTCACGTGATGACAGGCAAATTGTGCGCATGGCAGTGACGGATCAGTCAGCCACATCACGAACCATAGCACAGCACATTCAGTCTGTAACGCATCAACCAGTGTTTGCGTTTACCATTCAACGCCATTTACAGCACAGTGGTCTGTCCGCAAGACGTCCATTGCTTCGTTTACCCTTGACACAGAACAAACGACGTCTCGGCCGCCAATGATACGATGAAAGAAGGATGTGGAATTGAGAATGGAATGAAATTGCTTTATTGAGGAGTCACGCTTATATCTACAACACTAAGATGGTCGTATTCGAGTCTGGAGACACATAAGGAAAGGATGCTGAACAACTGCGTTATGCACTGCCACACTGGTCCTTCACCGGGTATTATGGTATGGGGTGGTATTGGATATCACTCTCGTATTCCTCTAGTACGCATTTTCAATACTTTAAACAGTCAGCGCTACATCTCCAAGGTGTGGAACCAGTTGACCGTCGATAGCTCAGTTGGCAGAGTGGTGAACTGTAGTTGTCCTTACTTACTGTCATAGCTTCTCTGGCTACTGATTTTAGCAGGAACCATATTTCAAAGAAGTCTATAAATTTAATCATTCGATACTTGGTCAACATGTTACCTACAAAATGAATTTTGTTGTGATATCTCTAGTCTTTCATAGTGCTATACAATTTGGGTGGTCAGCAGTGCAGTTTCTTCAAGGTTTTAGTAAATAGAGAAATTTTCATAAATAAAGAAAACGCTTTAAGAAATCTTCATACAATAAATTTAATCTTTAATTAAAATTTAACATGAAACACATGAAAAATATTATGATCAAAGTATTCTTTTTTATTTTCTAAAAACTTTACATTAAAAATGAAATTAATATATGTAAAAGTATAAGAAAATTTATTCAATTGACTATAAGGGATTAACTATTTTTTATACAACATTCTTATTTATTACTCCAGAATTTACTTATTTCTTAATTTTTATGTAATATTTAAAACTCGTAACTGTGATGACGTTTATAACTTTAATTATACTTTTATATAATTTCAGTATATTACAATACAAATTAAATAAAAAATGTATTTTGGTTATTAAATTATGCATTTAAAAATTAAATGAAAGAATGGAAAGTAGCTTTTTGAACTTGCTGATGTAAAAATTGAAGTTTTAAATCTAATTTAGTGAGATAAAAATTTGCACATCAAGGTAACGAACTGAGCTTTACTTGAAATAAATAATGTATTATTATACGTATAATGTATATTAATACGTACGTAATTAAAATAATTTTTTAAGATATTAATAATCTTTTTATTTTCAACATAGCAATATGCTTTATAATTTAAAACTAATAGGAAATACGTCGATTAAGCTAAAGTTCATGTATAGAACTAATCATGCTTGGCATAAATTATAATATCACACCTTGCTATAACGTAAAACAGACGGGAAGAAAATATATTTGTCAAATGCAGTTAAGATAATTATCTTGAATAAATATATAATTATTATTTATAACATTATCTATTATTCATATTTAATAATGTAAATTGAAATGGTGATAATTTTTGGAATTTTAAAGATATAGTTTTTCAAAAACGTTCGTTAAAGGCAAATTTACTTTTATTTTTTAAAAATGATCATTTTTAATTAATAAAGAAAAAAATATAAAACTAAACATTTTTAAATATTTTATACCATTTATCAAAAACCTTCATCATCAAGAAACAGTTTTTAAAAAAATAAAAAAAACATTGAATTGCAGATTTGGATGAATTTCGTAGTTTATAAACTAAATTGATTGTTAAAAAAGGCACGTTGTACGGAGAAAAAAATTAGTCTATTATTTACGGTTTATATGAATACTAAAGCTAAGACACAGAAGCAAGAGGAAACACATATATTTGTTTGATGCAGTTAATATTTTAAATTAGTTAACGATCATACATATAAATCAGTTTACATATATTAAATTTGATTTAAATATTTATCACCTTATGTAAAATGTTTAAACATTTATATCTTGGCACGTGGTATCTTACTCTCACATTAATTAATTATTCAATCTAATACAAAATTGATTGAATTAGATATAACAACGGTGACAGTGAAAGGAATAAATGTAATTAAGACATTTCGACATCTTGCTTTAGACAGATCTCTCACCGCTAAGAATAACTAACTAAACATCGGAAAGTATGCATCGCATCACCTGCTGAAGTTGCGTTATTTTGGGGAAAATCTTTTGCAAGATAAAAATTCAAGTTCTTCAAATAAGTGATCGATGCTGCTAGAAAATTTTAACTTCTATTCTTGTATTTTAACGCCTCCTGTTGTAGCGCCAATTCCTCCCTGTATTAATGACGAAATGAGGCCCTGAAGAGAAGGCTTATATATTGTTCACTATTTAAAACTTATTTTCACTATTTCGGAAGGAAAATTATTATTATTTCTAGACTGATTTCACATTATTATAATATCTTAGGAGGTAATAAAATTTCTCACTTCAAGGAAAGAATTTAGAAAAATTTTCTTTTCTGTACATAGGCACATTCAGTAATGCTCATGTTCCCAACGAAGAATAAAAAACGCATAATAAAATTATTTGGTAAAAAGATAAGTAAAATGATGTAAAATTTTTTAATTACTAGCATATAAAGAGCAAATTTATATATTCAACATGTATTTATAATAATAGTCGTAAACAAATTGGATACAAATCAGTGGAATTTAAATCATCTTACAGTAAGTATGCTTAAAAAATTTTGCATTTGACTTAAAAATATATTAAATGATTTTAAAACTTTTCTATTTTATCGCAGTATAGCATAATCTAACTAATTAACTTTTCTACGTTTAACGTAATATGGTATAATCTAGGGACAAGTTATTAATTAAAATGTTATATAAATAAGAATAGACATTGGTCCTTAAGTTTGTTAAAATTTTTGAGAGAATCTAAAGTAAATATATTTATCTACGTTACTGTTATTTCTAATAATTTATTTAAATTAAATAATTTTCCGTAGGACATTTAAATACTATTAGTAATTAAATTAATTAAATTTAATTAATAATTACTCTTTGGATAAAAGTTTATATGATCAATAATTATTATTTAGCCCCTATTATCTTTGCTAATTACTTTTTATACAAATTCCAAGCAACAAAAATGGTACTTTAATTCTACTTCAAAGAGAGAAAAAAAAATTTATTTTTAATATTAAATTTTACTTTAAACACTGGTAAGATATCAAGAAAGTAAATTATAAATGATAATTTCTCTGTTCTTAAAATTTATCATTATGAATAAAAAATTGCTTATATAAATATGTAATCAAGTATTTAATTTTTACACTAGTTATTTGCTTACCTTACTGGTTTAATTAAAAATTTGACATCCAAATGTTTACAAAAGTTACTTGGTTATTCACAATAAATTTGTGATTTTTAGATTAACTTTTTAATACACAAGCTACGTTGCGAAACATTTATAAATGAAATGAATCACCCAAACTTTAGATTGACGCTAGAGTTGTGCGAAATTTTCTAAGTGTGGAATTTTTTTTAAAGTATAACTACCGAAGAATGATGCATAAACACATTAGAATTCAGTTTTTTAAATAAATTAAAAAAAATGACAGATAAAATGCAAGAGAGTTAAAATTCAAGATCTGTTCTACTTCATGCATTACAATGAGAACATACCTCCAAATATTCAACATCTCCAGAAACAATTGGTTGATATCCAGAAAATTCTCACATCATTTTCTAGGGCAGTGTTTGCCATTCCTTCAAATTTCTTCTCTCACTAAATTTATAATTTTAAAATCCAATCATTATTATGATTTTTAAAAAATTAATGTATTTATAGAACAGCATGGAATAAATTAGTAAAAAACAACAATATATCAAGATATTTGCTATTTTAGTAATAGAACTACAATCTAATTATTTCAATACATATTTATTCATAGAAAAACTAATAACAGATATTTAAGCCTAATAGAAGTATTTAATTTAGTTTAACTATTACATTGTACTTTAGCACTCTTTGCCATTATAAGTTTTTGGTGATAAATTTTTGTGTTCTCATTTGTAACGAAATTCTTGATCTGTTATTCAAAGAATATTATTGCTCTTGTCTTGTTGTAGGAAGAACAAGGTATGATTAGAAAACATTTTTAATTATTGTGAAAAATAAAAACATTTTCACAAGTATGTTATTAAAAAACTTTTAATTACATTATTGATAAAAGTTTATGCTTTAATTAAAACTTTCATGATATTTTTATTTACCCGCCAATCGTTTTCAATTTTTATAAAGAGACAAAAATGAGTTCTTCAACTCATGAGTTAAATAAGAAAAATTAAAATTAATTACTCATTGTGTCATCAATTTTGGTGGATAACAGATTTTTTTTTTTAAATTCGATGTTAAATTGCAGTCTTCTCTCACTTTTTGTGTTGATTACAGCAATGAATAGATTATCAAAATATTGTTAAATTTAGCATTGAAATTTTAAAACACCTCATTTAATTATAAATTCCTGTCTGTAAAAGAGTTTAATACTATAAAATATACAACATTAAACATTCTCCAGAAAATAAAATAGCTATTATAAGGACAAATATTTTTAAAAAATGTGCAATTATAGTTTTTGTGTACTTACTATGAAACTGAAATTTTTCCATTATATAATTGAGGAAAAAAAATCATATTAAGAAAAATTAATTATCTGAAACTCAAATATTTTTCTTAAAGTTCATATGTTAGAGGTCTTAGTATATATATTTCAGTTGCTGGTCTCAAATAAATAATTGATTAGAAAAATGAATGAAATTTGAAATATAATTTCTCTAGTTTCTTAATTATTAGTATAAACCTTTATAATAATGAATAAATTCATCATAAAATTTATTTTTGAAATAAATTTACACCAGTGAAATATAACAGAATTAAAATATTCTTACTAGGAGATATAGTTGAAAATGTTGTAATATTAGAATTGTGTGTTAAAATGTTCATAAAGGAGTTGAAAAATTCATGTCTCTAATTCTCTGAACTTATCAAAAGAGGATTGATTCATTAAAATTAATAGTAATATTTGCTCACGGATATTCTGCAAGAAATAGGTTAATCGCTTTTTCTAAGTGTTAAAAATTATCAAATATAATAAGTACAGCAAATTAATAAATAGCAAACACTTATTGTATGAAAGTTGCAATAGATTAAGAAAATGTTAGCTTTCTTTAAATCTTTTAAGCTATTCTGATAAAATGTCATTGTATAATATTGTGCCTAATGAGAAGAATGTCCAAAAATAAGAACTGTATATTTAAAGCTAATAAGAAAAACAAATTTATGAGTAAAGTAAATTAATAATATATGAAGACACATGCTTAAAAAGTGAAGTTAATAGAATATAAACATGTTTTCATTGCTGAATTAAGAATTTTTTACATTGTTTTCAGGTCAAAGATTTTTTTTTTTTAAAATCTTTTGCTTGTTTTTACCGCAATAACCAATAAATAGAAGAACTGCATATTTAAAAACGTACCTGAGAATAACTTAAAAACGCGACATGAAAGAAAGATATAAACGCTTATAAGCTCTCTCATAAATGTGAGGGTTGGGTACAAACAATGATCGAACAGAAATTTCATAAACAGAATCCATTTAGACTGAGTAGAAGCATAATTCTGATATCATTTTGCTTGGATGTTGCTTTTTTTTATGAGTTATTGCTTACTCTAGAAAAGTATATATTTGTGTGTACTTTGAACTTTTTGGTGATAGCATCAGATTTAAACTAAATATTTATATTTTATTTGCAAAAGAATAAAGTCTCTTAACAACCCTTTTTTTTTTTTTTGCTAACTGATTTTTGACTTGAAACTGCTTTTCAAGTTATTTCTTATCATCAGCTTTCAGTTAATTCTGATAAAAAAAACTTTATTGCCTACTATCAGATATCTATGTAATTACTAATACTAATTAAATTTTCCAGTTAAAATGTTTTCTTCATTAAATACTGAAACATAAAATATTATTTTTAAGAACACTATGCATTGAGATCTCATCATTTTTTTGGTGCAGAGTTAAGCGTTTCATTTTCTTATTTATTGAGTCGGTCCAAATACTTTATGAAAAGCATCGACATTGGTAACAAATCTGTCTTAAAATTTTATTCAGAAATTTTCTATGGGATTTTACCCTTATCCATTACCCCTACTCATGGGCGTGGTTAACAGTTTTCTATTAGGTGGGTGTTTTTCTTTTGGGTGGGGTCTTAATTTATTTCCTGTAAAGCGTTTAGCTAGTTTTTAGAAAACTCAATAATAAAGCTAAAAGTCCAAGTTTTGATGGTGTAATTTTCATTTCATATAGGGTTAACAGACATCACAGACACTTTGCCGACGCCCTTGTCTGCAGAATATTTACTGATTTAAAGTGGCGCAAACATACAAATTAAAATATCAATGAACTAGAATTAAGCTATCAATTATCAGTTAAAATCTATTATATGAGATATTTAATTGATTATTTGAGATACGAGCAATCATTTTATGGAAATATTTTTTGAATTTTAATATTTTTACATTTCTCACTTTTCTAGGACTTCTATTGTCTTTTTAATTTCCTATCAACATTATCTATCTTAAAAATGTGACATTCAAAAACTTGATAACTCCCTAAATATATAATGAATTTCGTTGTGTTTTCTTTAAAAATTAAAATAAAGAAAACTTTATAAATAAGAAAACAAATTTTTTGAAGATAGATTTAAGATTAAAGTAGATAGGGAAATAGTGGACTGTTGAAGCTATAACTTCATCCTATGTTAAACTGAAAATATATACTAATGCAAAGTGCATTTGTGTGTTTCGCTAGAAAAATACTTAATAAGTAGCAGTACTTTATGTGATAGTATAATATTTGAAATAGTACTGTAGAGTATCTAATATGGTACTTTAGCAAATTACTGTTGAATCAGTCTATGGTAGGAATATTTAACAACCAACAGAAATGCAAAAATATGGTAAGTTGATAACAGAGGTTTACGAGGAATTTTTAAAATATTTTATCCAAATCCCAAATGCAGTGTGTTTCATGCTTCTTAGATTGTGAACTTCTCAAAGAACATCCATTCTGTACAACCTTTACTCATATTATAGTAATAAAATTATATTTATTTAGCAACATAAAACAGAAACCGTACATAAAAATCTTAAAATATAAATTCATAACATTGAAATAAAGGAAATTAAATTACAGACTACCGAAACAGTTAATGAAATAGACTTTTATCTAAGATAATCTATCAAATTATATAACGTGAATGGAGGAATCAAGAGTTAGCTTACCAACAACGGAGAGGGTTGTTTCATTTGTGCGACTTCAGCAGCAATATTTTCTCATACATCTCAACTGACCGCATTTTAAAACCTTTAATTACCCAAAAGATTTTCAATCAAGAAAACGATATGGAAGATAAAACAACTTGGAAAAGTGCCCAGTTAGTCTAACAAGCGATTGGTTAATATCGATTTTATCTAAAACTGTAATGATGCAATTTTTCTTTTTAAGAAATATTTAATTTGGATACATGTGTAGGGGAAACCCCATCAACTAAAAAAATAAATGGCACAAAAGAACACATTCTTTCGATAACAATTGAAAACTATTTATCAAATATAACTGTGGCCGCTAGTATAATGTTATATTCTTACCGAATTTGTTATATTCTTACCGGCTTCTCATTTAATTAGTTTTTTGTTTTCGTAAAATAGTGAATTTAAAATAGCTCTATGTTTAGTCATCTAAGTAAATGAAGTATCACAAATAATTATAAAATATTAATTTCTTCACATTTTAAAAAATTAACTTTTGGTTTGAATTCAAATTAAATATGCACCGGAGAACCATAGGCAACGATTTGGTATCACTTTGGGGGAATTTCCCTGGTTGACGGGAGTTTACTTAATTGTTGAAGAGTTGAAATTCTAAAAGAAAAGCATAACATAACTACATCTGCGTAACATATTCAATACAAGATGTCATACAGTGTATAGTGCTGAACAATAATTTAAGAGTCATTCGAACAATTATTTAAACAAAATAGGCGATTATTTTCATTGCTCTTACAACTTGGTGATGCCATCTAAAAGGAATAAAAATTTAAATACCCGCTAAGACGTTAAGCAATGAAGTATTACAACATGTTTTTTTGACACTGAATTTTCATTTAAGAAAATAAAATATTAATAAAAGTTGAAAACAATATTAATATTCAAATCACAGTTTTCTGAATTAAATAACAAGATACGGCAAAATACGAAACATTTTCCAAATTGTGACGTTCGTGACTTTTTGACCAGAAAACACCGGATAAGCTTTCATTACTAGAAATAATTAGAATTCTGTGGAAATACATAGTTTGTGTAAAACAGGGAATGACTTTTTACATGCAAGGGATAGAAATATGTCTTAAAAGTCATATGCTTATTATTGATTGAATTGATACAAATTTTAAAATATATTGCTTATCAAATTTGCTATGACAGTTAATTACTATTAATACTGATAAGTATAATATATTTATTCTAGTTTTATCTTTCAATTGATAGGAAAAATAACATTTAAATTAGTATACAGAACTTTCGATCAAATCTACATGTTAATTAAACGAAATCAGTCATGCTCCACTAGTATTTTTTTTAAAATAATGGTATGGCTCTGGTATAAGTTTTCCTGATGACTCATTGAATATTATATAACACAAAGGGTTTGAAATAAATTTATCTTACAAAACAAAAATTTATATGGTTGTCTTTATTTAAGGATAAATTATCGTTATTTAAGGGTATTTATTTGAGGATGTTCTATACTTCTTAGCTATAAATTTAATCGAAATTCTAAAAGTCAGCATCAATAGAAAAAATATTATTTATAAGTAAAAAAGGATTTAGTTTTGAAACTATATATCGTATCAAATGATAATGAAGTGAAAAAAACTTATTAGATTCTTGCATATTAAAT
>JAPDSC010067739.1:611442-631566 GCA_026290005.1 Latrodectus geometricus
ATATATATGATTTAACAAGCAAGAATTTAAATTATTTAACACAAAATATTTCGTTAGAGAGTTTAATTCACAGAAAATTAAATTCTTTCTAATCTATATTTCCTCACTCAACTTATTTGTTATTCCTTTTCTAGAATGTGCTTTTCGGTAGAAGATTTTATACGTTGACTATTTTTATGGATAGTTTAGCGAGTAAAAAAATTGTTTAATTCCGAAGAAAGATCACAAATGAAATATAGACCATCATGATTGTCTATAATCCCATCACTGGCACGGCTTGAAAGTTAGTATGATGTGTATCATCCTGGTTAACTGTAGGGGTCCATAAAAAGTGCTTGTGTATGATTATTAAAGGCGAAATCATCTGACTTAAATGTTATAAAAGGGATTTCATAGCAAAACATTCCAAATAATGATTCTTGTTTTTGAGGTGTATCGCATTATTACTAATTCTTTGCACATTTAACTAAAATATTTTCACAATATATCGATAAATAAAAATCAAAATTTATAAGTCATTTATTTTAAAATTCTATTAGTCGTTTTCTACACCATATTTTGTGAATCAACAAATTTATACCATAAGATTTTTTAAGTATCTTGCAACGAGATACTCATACATAAAAAGCATTTCAAAAAAAATAAAAAAAAAATATTTAAAAAATCCCTTTTTTGCTGTAAAATTAATTCAACTATTTGCCATGTAATCGCTTCTTTACTTTTTTAATTATTTTCATTCTAATATGCATTTTTTTAAAAAAATATTACATTTTTGTGCAAAATGAACTCAATTATACATGTCACGTGAACGCTTCCTCACTTTTTTTTAAAAAAAATTGGCAAAAAAGAAAATAATCAGCGGCTGAAAATATGTGTCTTCAAATGTAAACAAGTAATAGGAATAATATACACACATTTACGATTTATTATCCTTAGGAATCTGTTCTGTTTTATTTAAAATGCAAAACTTTTAGACATGAATCTCAACAAAATATTAAGTAATAGATATAAAGTATAATAATAAACTTTCAGTAACAAAAAATATTTTATGTTGACTACTGTATAAAAAAAAGATGACAAATGAAATAATACATAAATCCTCTGCATTCACGTGTTTCATATCTCTTCTCATTCAAATTAAAAAATAAAATTTTTTTATTTATTCATTTTGGAGAGAATTTATATATAAAACGAATAAAATAATTTTTGCCTATAAAATATCAATTTTTTATAGATATTTTAACACCTCCCTTAAGTCAAATCACTCCTAAATAATAATACAAATTGTTAAAAAAAATGAAAAAGAACTATTTAAATATCCTATTAAATTTAAGACTCAAATTTAGTCTTAAATTTATTTATATAATAAATAAAATTTTCAATTAAAAATAGTTTCCAATTAATTATTTAAAAGCTTAATAAACAACAACGATAAAAAATAGAATTCTTAAAATTCAAAAGAAGCCGATAAATTTTCGAGATCCCAGACTAGCTTTACTTCAAATTCCCTCGCATTGAAGAAATAGGAGTTCTTCACTCCCATTCCGTGCATATGGAAACCCTCCTTTTTGGAAAGATAGTTTGGATATACGGATAATAAGTCAATATTAAACCCATAGACAAACACAAAGGCATAAATAAGTAGATATACATTGAATAAACTTACCATTTAAATAATAATGCATTTCTAAAAACAGCAATACATCACTCATAGATTCTGTTTAACAACAGGGACGCTAAATATTGAAGTTTAGCGAAGCGCCCTCTATCGAATATGAAATGAAGCAAAGTTAATTTTTAGAAAGCATTTTTTAGATACTGTTGAAGAAACAACTATTTCAACATTCTGTGTCTAGAAATTGATTTTCCGTAAAGAGAGCCATTAGGCTTGCGTCAAGAAATCTCAAAATTTCATAGGCGCTAAACTTTAAGAATTTGTGTTTCTTTTCAATGTTTAAGTTGTATGAATTTAAAATATTATGTTTTCAACTCGCAATTATAAACTTTTTAATTTAAGTTTAAAATAAATTATTATTTATTTATAGCAATCCACAATTATATGCAAATACTTTTAATTTTCCACCTTCAATGATATTTTCTGATGGAATAATTTTCCTGATATGTTTACTTGTTTTTTAAAATTCCATTTGCCTTTAAATCATTCATAAAAATGCTGTATATATCGCAGTATATATAAATTTTGTACTAATATTGAAATTATTTTTATTTTAAAAAATTATTAAATCTTTTGCTTGCAAACAGTTATGAATTATATAATATTATAAATTTATCTGGCAGAAATAATTAAAATGATACAAAAGAAAAAGGAGGGTAAATCAGTTGTAAAAAAGTATATGTGAATTAATAAATTGATTTAAAGTTAATAAAATCGTTCAAGAAGTCTTCTTGATTAAGATATACATTGGAGCATGTAATTTAAAAGAGAATGCTATATATGTGTATGAATATAAAAATTCCATAAAATAATTAAAAGTAAAATAATCAACACAAAAGTACTCAAAACTTATATCTTTTGATAATTGATGTATTAGGTTTTAGGGTTTGATAAAATAGAAAACTACCAAAAGTGGCAAACTGCAGAGGATATTTTAAAATCCATAATTGGATTTACATGTAACTACTTGACACTTTGATTTTGGAACACTGAAAAAGAATTTTTTTTTTCATTTAAGTATTAAATTATAAAATGAATACAAAAAGAAGCTAAAAAGCTTAGGACCTCATTTTAAATTATTTTATATGATTTAAATGATTTTGTTTTCAATATCAATTCTTCATTAGCACAGGGCAGCAAGACATGCTTCGGGTCCTTTACATTCAATAGCTTATATATAATATCATTAAACCGAACCAAGCTTAAAATTATAAAAAATGATCTAATATGAAAAAACATTTTTATGTTATCCAGAGAGGTAAAATTACTAGTAATGGTCATAATACGATATTTAACATTGAAAACTATTTGAATCACCAAAGTGTTAACTTGAATGAGTTCTCAGCAGAAGACGCTATCTGTTCAAAAGTTTCAAAGCTTTAAAAATCTTTTCCATGTGAATCTGTGACAACATGTGTTTAACATTTTTGTACATCCGATTTAAGCAATATGCTTACTTCTATTCTAAGTAACCATATATAAACTGTCGTAATAACTTTTTCTATTCCAAAAAAATTATTAAAAATTTATTTATAAACTTATTGAAATTTTAAAATTTTTTATATTAAATATTGCTGAAATTCTGTCACATACATATAAGAAGCAATCCCTTACCTGATGGACATATTTTTACAGAATGAAGATTACTTCATCCTGTAAAAATATGTCTTTAATATATATAGATGTGTCTTTAATATAAGATATGTCATTAATATAAAATATGTAGAGCACTAATCATGTAAGAAATATAAAGAATCTTGTAAATTTTATCATTTACATAAGAATAATTAACAAATATTCCTTAAAAATGTATTGTCAAGTTCCTTAAGAAATATGAGCACGTATTTCTAAAAGTATGCATATTGGCTCATAGTAGAGTAAGAATATTTAAAAATGGTATCTTGGAGGGTTATCAATTTTCAATATGTGCATTGTGAAAGGATAAATGACATTCAATTTGTAATTTCCTTGATAAAAAGAATAATTATTGTCCACATTTTACACATTACTATCTTTAAAAATTATTGGCATACAAAAAAACTCAACTGAAAAATTAAAATAATTTATATTTTCTTATCAAAACTCAAATAAAACTATATATATATATATATATATATATATATATATATATATATATATGTATTTGTAAAACAAAAGTTTTTTGAAAGTTAGTTTTCTGATTAATTTAAACTCATTTTTTTATCAATCATTTTAAGAATTTTTTGAAATTTGACAAAATATTTCATATTATTTCTGGATACTTTAATCCTCTCTTCATTGACATAAATTTCTTGAAAATTGAAAATTTCCTTTAACTATTATTTATATATGGAATGTATTTGATAGAAATATAAAAAATATAAATAGTAAAATTATATATCGAAGAATATTTAAGCAGAATTTTATTATTTTGAAACATAGACATTTTTAATATACTATGACTTATTTGATAATCAAGAAAATGTACTCTAATTTTGAGACATTTTAAATTTGATAAATTTTCATTATGTAAATAAAGAAAGTATTGAAATTAAAGTCATGTCAGATCACTAAAATATTTTTAGTAATAATCATTATAATATAGTTTTAAAATGAGTTGAATTCTGGTATTAAATAGAGTAACGTAAAAATAATTTAATCAGAGCTATTGCTGTATCGCTACTACTCTTTAAGGTAGAATGCATGTATTTTGATGAACTGCTGGCGGCCGTAAGAGAAATGTTTTCGTAAGAAATATACCATATGACAGAATATTACTCTTTCAATTAAAATTGATTTTTAAATCAGAAGCAATGAAAAAGGGTAAATTCGAAACCAGAATCAGTTGTTAATTTAATTAACTTACTAAATTGTAGATTTTATTCAACAGCTGATTCAACTACAGCTATTTATACCATTGATAAATATTATAGAAAAGATGTTCCATATCTAGTTTTTCAGTACTAATAACTTAATAATATATTCTTCTATTTGTTCCTGTAAAAAGCAAATCTTATACTGGAATATGTATTGGAAGAAATTTTTTAAAATGTAAGCAATTAAGAAAGACAAAATGCCCTTTTCAAATGTCGCGATTTTTGTAATGATTGAAATACAACGTATAAATTATCTCAAGTGCGATCGCTGATTTAGAAGCTACTAATGTCGGATGTTTTAGCCAAAAAAAGTCAAAATGAATGATTCGAATTCTCTTTAATCGATTGCATATGAAACAGAATTTTTCAAATGAACTGAAGGTGGGGTTTTTTTTTTTTTTTTTTTTTTTTTTATAGTTTAAAAAATGTTAATTGTCAGTGGTATTTTTTATGAAAAAGAAATAAAAACTTTATTAAATTTCATATTAATAAAAAATTCTTGAACGGTTTTTGTAGACATTTTTGGAAGTTATAAGAAATAAAATTGAAATAATATATATATAGGTATAAACACATATATATTCATAAAAATGCTTTAATGATCTGTTTGAAATCGGGAAGGGATAGGCAAGTAGTAGTTTTCTTCATATATTTCTTGAAAGTGCCATCAAAATGTTTAACACTGTGAAAACACAATGCCACGGATCTGAGTCAGCATGCCTAGATTGTCGGAAAATTATCGTCAAGCCTGCACGGAACCTATTGACAGTTATATAAGCAGACATGAGAAATGCTTATTGTCCACAAACCAATTAAAATTTCACAGAGGAAAGGAATTTACGATATCAGTATCCATTAAGCATTCTGCCTTGAAATGTAGCCTTGATTACAGTAATGCACAATATATGATACCTCACAGATTGAAAACTTGTGGTGTTTAAAGAAGAATGCAGATTTATTTTTTGGGGGGGCGACATAGTTGTTCGGTGGGATAATCTGGGGAAAGACAAATACTTAATGTTACAGCCTTGTTAAACAATTTCCCTATTTGCAGGAATGTTGGCTGGTTTAGAAGCTTTAAAGATGGTTGTTGAAGCTGTCAGTGTCTCATATGATGAGTCGATAACATTGATTTATCACTATGTTAAAAATATACTGAATTTTATTTCATGTGCTTTCATTTGAAACTCGTATTTTGTGTGCAATTCACTTGTAGGATAACAACCATTTGCATATGGTTTGGTTTCTTACAACTTTATACATTATACTCAAAATAGTCTGTAGCCGACCTATTCTCTGGAGCAAACCTTTAACGAATTTGCGTGGGATAATTTAAAATACTATATGTAACTTTACATAATTCAGCTACATCATGAACTTTGCAACACTGAATTCTTTTTACTATAATCAAAAGAATCTCACTAGGACTTAAAAAACAAATTGGTGGGTCATATACTGCCTGTGCGTTTTTAACTACTAAATTAAATGTCAGGAATGTTTTCAGGCTGATAGAATTGTTGTACAAAATTCCATCTACCTTCCAAACTATGTGATCTTGAAAAATTATATTCCATAACATGTCTCTGATTTAAGATATAAAACTGATTTAAAATTTTTTTGCTGAAACAGCAACAAATCAATATTGTAGTCTTGTTATAAATGATGAAACATAATTTTAAATTAATTTAATTGGTTATTTGATATACGGTATGAAACTCTGACTAATAATTTTTTAACAGAAACAGCTAGAAATTACTATTATTATCCAGTTACAGATGTGCTTAGTATTTTAGATAAGTTTCCAGTATTTTAGAGAAGAATTCAAATGGATTATCTTTAGGTACTTAAAACACATAAAATTTTCCTGTATTTTGGACCTTACAAATATTTGTTTAATTCCATATAACTGATTATTGCTTAATAAATATATTAACATTTTGTTTTTATCGAAGTAGACATTACTTTTTAAAATCTAGCTGAAATATCAATTAATAAATAAAATGATTTATCACATTTAAAAAAAAGGTTAATAAAGAAAATTACAAATACGTCAACATTTAATAATTATAAAAGAATTTTCTTAAAGAAAAATATAATCAAAAATGTAAGTCACAAATTACAAATAAATACTCGCAAAGTTACTCAATCAGGAATACTTACACTATGATAAAGAGAGCTAAAGGAAGTGATTCTTTATTAAGAAATCATAAAACATTTGTCTGTACAATACTGCATATCATCTTTATTTCATTTTGGCCCAGTCTTGGCTAGGCGTGGTTCGTTTACTCTGACTAAGAGGAATTTCCCTAATCAGCCATTCTACGATATTTTTTGACTTCAGATAAAAAGTACAATATCAATAAAAGTAAAATATTATAATATAATCTAAGGTGTATCAATAAAAATCCTAATAAGTATCGAAGAAAAACATATTCATATTAAACTTTAGATGTTCCAATTCATGTTTTTTTTTCTTCAAGTAATAATCTTACAATATTTAAAAATAATAATTATCATGACATCTTGAAAATACTTAATACTTCTTACAACTCAGAATAATTTATGTGAAAGTAATAAGAAAAGTATTAATGACTCAGAAAATCTGAAGAAAAACAATCCAGATTATAATTTATTAAGTGAAAAATAGAAACAGATTTTGAAAAATGTCTAAAAATTTGGAAAAAAAAATAGTTTTTAAGAAAGTCTTATTAAAATTTGTCCTTGATATGACCTACTAGGCAAGAATGAATTTGAACTGGTTCATTCATTAAACAATAATTAACTATCGACACGATGGATTCCAACTGATTTGATTCTGGAGACTCATTCATCTTAGATTGTTATTGTTTTGATCTTGGATTTTGAAATTGAGAGGTTGCAATTGATTTGATTCTCATATAGATCTTGTGTAGTCTTACAATTCAATTTCTGTTTGTGTTCTGATCTAAGCTGCATTTATTGATGTGCTGAGATGCTAGATTTGTAATTTGTTATTATTATTAGAATTGTAGATGCTAGATTTGTACAAAGTAATTTTTGATTTGTGTTGGAAGATATAATCTTTTTCAGTCACTTTTTAAATCCTAGGAATTATTGCTTTCACAAATCATCATAAATGTTGAAAATATTGGTTTATTTCTTTTTTAAATAGATCAGCAATATTAAAAAGTAATTTCATTTTAATTCAAAGTTAATTGTTTTGATTCATCATTGGAATGTGGAATTGATTTTACTTGTAATTGCAGAACGTATCACTTTTAGCTGTTCTATTTGTTAATTAATATTTTTTTCAATAAAACTGAACTTTCATGACTTGAAATTGGATATTGTGTTGATTTCAATTACTTTTTGTTAAACATTGTTACTCGTAAAGTAGCAAAAAGAAATGGACGTGTCGAAGGAACTATTTCCGTGTTGTTTACTTTACGACATCAAACTGGGCTTCACCTGCTGCATCAAATTTTTGAATATGTCAAGCGTTTGAGGGCAGTGCTGTGAATGAACGTAAGGCATTGGTTTCATAAATTCAGGTAGGGAGATTCGTTCCTTTGTGATGAAGCTCGCAGTGGACGGCCATTGGTTTTGAATGACAAAGCCCTGAAGGTGGCAATTGAGAAAGACAGTAGAAAACGTATTGTGAACTTGCCATACAATTTAACGTTTCCGGCGAAACATGGATTTCATTTGCATCGCTTAAGTAAGACATACAGGCTGAGCAAGTGGGTTCCTCACACGCTGTTGGGAGTGTATAAGCAACAACGAGTGGCAGTCTCTTTATCGTTGATTTCTAACCACCGTAGTGTATACACATTCAAACGAGTGCTGATCAGTGACGAAAAGTGGGTCCTGTATGACACTCCTAAAGTTCCAAATATTGGTTGTCACCCTAGAATACTGTTTCACACAATGCAAGACCAACTATATACCCACGTAAGATTATGCTTTGTGTCTGGTGGATTAATCTTCGAGTGATACGCTATGAGCTACTATCAACAAGCCAAACGATCATCTGCTACTGATTTCATTTCCACTTAGTATTTGCACAGCCATAGTAGGGACCGGTACTCACAGCAATTCGAAGTGTGATACTGGCATTGCAACAAAAAAAGGTTTATCGCAAAGATGTACTCTACTTGGCCGATAAAGCAAGGCCTCATGCCACACGGGTGGACAGGAATACCATGCAGTGACTTGGTTGGAAAAATTTTACTATCCTCCTTATTCACCTGATCTAGTATCATCAGATTACTACCATTTATTACATTACCTGGATAATCATCTTCGGGGAAAATCCTTTCTAAAAAGATATGTTCTCAATAACATTTTAGTTTCTTTATCCAATTTTTATTTTTTTTTATTTATTTTTTTTTTATGGTCGAAAGCCAGCTAGGCTGGCAGCATAGGTGCGCTGCTCCACTCTTTCAACTGAACCGCAATTGGGTGTGGAGTCCGACTTCCTCAGTATACACATGCCATAGGAACCCGTTTATAAGGTAGGAAACCATTCACAGCTCATTCATACAAGGAAAGGACAAAGACAGGAGAGAGAGAAAGAGAAAGTACATCCATGCCCCGACTGGGATTCGAACCCAGACCTCCCTATCCGCAGTCAGGAATGCTGACCACTAGACAGAGTAGGCGGCTCCTTATCCAAATAAACAGCTCTAAAGAGAAAATTCACATCAATGTTTCAATATTTACGGAAATAACATAATTCTCAAAATAGAACTGACACAATTCAGACTGACATAATTTCTGAAACGAGAGATATAATTAGACATATTTACTTTACATTTCTGTGCTTTTTGCCAATTCGGAATATAGTTTTACCAGCATTATAGAAGTCAATAATGATATTCAAAACAAATCTGTATTTCTTGAACAGACTATTAGTATTTAACTGAAAGGATTGACAAAATCAAACGATGCACTATTCGTAATGACAATATAAATTTATTACTGATTTATGAAAAACAAATTATTGATATTATGGGAAATGAAACTGTTTTTGTAAAAGAAAAAAGAATGTACATGCATTAAGCCTTGAATTAACAAATGATTCGATTCTCCTAAGCAAGACTGATAACCCAATGCGTGTAGATATGAGAAAATGACCACAAAGATGAAGAAATAGCATGAAATTATAGCCATTTCTCAGATTATTATTTCATAGAATGAACAAAGTTGCAGAAATATTCGTAAAAAATAAATATATAAAATAAATTTCATGCCTCAAAAAACTTTGCCTTGTATAAAACAGTCACATTAAAAATAAAATATGATTTTCCTTAATATTTCTGTGGGCTTTTTTATGTTACAAATATAGGTTGTATTTTTGCATGCTTACCTCTAACACTTCATCTAAATAGTTTTTCTTAAAATTCTATTGAACGTCACTAAAATGTGATTTAAAATTGCATAACAATTAGTATTGGTCAGCAATTTCATTTTATAATATAAATAACAGGAAGCAGCGAATTAAAAATGAAGCAATTAAATCAATTCATTATTTCTAAAAGCAGAAAATTATGTAGTAATAGATAAAAAGCATAAAGATAGAGTGTGCATGTCCTAATGCTAATAACCAGTCGTTTTTATCAGTGTGTAAATTAGTTTTCTCAAAGTAGATATAACACCATTAGACAGAAAGTTTTAGTAGCATAAGGCTTAGAAATATTAATTCTCTTTTAACCATCTTCCTTTATATTTTACATAAAGGATTGTTTGCAATTGTATAAGAGTTCACTGTACCTCATCACCGAATAGTACTTTAACTAGGATTTTTAAACAATGAGAAATATAATTAGAGCAGACTATACAAATAATTTAAATGAAATCCAATGTTCCGGTAATAAGTGTTCCATTCCATCAAATTTTATAATCTGAAACAGATTCAATTTTAAATTTAGAAATGATTTTAAAAATTCTGACTGTAGATGAAAATGATAATATCGTGGGCTTTATATTATAAGTGTTGCTAACATGATGCCTCATGTAAAAGATAGATTATCCCAATTCTTCGAAATTTATACTTTGAAAGAAACTAAATATTGAAGATCTGAATTTCTATCCTGGCAAGTTATGTTAATCATTTAAAATGAAAATTGAGTTAAACAGGTGACATTTCAGTTTCTTAAGATTAAATTAAAGTTATTTATGATATACGAATTAATAACTGCCATGTTTTTCCTTCTAATGATCCAAATTAAATTTTGAATACTATCTTTATCCCAGAAATCATTATCCATTTATCAAAATTATTATCCATTTATCAAAATGCCGTGTTTGAATAAATGCTCACCAGGAGAATTAGTTTTAACATTTAGAGTATACGATGAAATATCATAATTTCGAAATCGGAAGCTTCGAACAAGAGTTTTAAGTGATGAATTCCTCAATTAAAACAATTTATTCTTTAATTTGAATTATTTATTTGATTTAAGAATGAGCTTAGTATCACTTAAAGTACTTTATTCTTTCACTTTTGTGAAACTTGCAATTATAGTTCGTAGTTTTCAATATAATAATTAATTGCATAAGCATGATATCAAAAGATATAATATGCAGAAGCATGATTCTCAAACAAAAATCATATAGAATAAATAAACCTTGTTAGATAAAGAATTTTTTAAATTTTTGAAACATTCGAATGAATAAAGATTAGATTCGTAACTGATTATGTTCCATTCGACAAGATTTAAAATTTTAGGTACAGTTACTGTAGAATATAACCAAAGTCATCTGTGAAATGTCCCACAACAAAATCATTGAAAATAATCGAATAAAAGAATCTACTAATAAAAACCAGATTCTGAAAGATGCGAAAATATCATTCTAAGAGAAAGATCATTGATTTAGAATTAAATATATTGTCAACAGAAAAGTTCTTGTAATCTCGATAACATGTTTTTTTACATTCTTATTTGCTCAGGTAAAATTTAACTCTCACAAAAATGAGACTAAATTAATAGTACTATGCAGACAATAAATTTCACAGAACTAAAAAGACAATAATTTGTCATATTATATAAGTGGGGTAGTATGCATATTTTATTTAGGTAAAATATGAATAAATAATAAATTGAAAGTTTTTGAAGAAAACGACTTCAAAGATAATTTTATGGAAAACTTTTGATAAATCAAAATTCGGATGAATAAAATAATTTCATTAGTCTCAAGTAGTTTCATTTAACTAACATCCATTGTCTACTTATATATATTGGAAATATATGACATTCAAATTGTATAGTTATGTTAGTGAAATGAAAATATAGTGCCATATAAATTTTGAGGGAGATTTCTTAATGTAACTAATTAACAGGATTGAGAATTAATTTGAAATGTGCAAGCTGCAATCAGACCCAAAACTGAAACTTTACATCCTCATTATTCATTCAACAATGTTATTCAATAACATTCAACATTTTATCTTGAATAATGTTGAAAAAATAAAGATTGACCCTGTAATTTAACTGGACAAAGCACATTTAATATTGGTGGTGTTACCTATACACAATACTTGGAGCATAAAATGTCAAAATTAATTTGCTTAATAATACCAACATTAACCAAAAATGACTGTCTGGTGGGTCTTTCTCTCTGCAATTTCTTTACTCATCAATTTTTTTTAAAAAAAAATTATTGGAGTGAAAGAAGAAGTTTTCTATCCATTGTGAGTTGCATGCAGTTTTTTTACTACTTTCTAGAATTGCAAGCATGGTTCACATTCCACAGAGTTATCTCCTTGTAGCATGATATAATACCAATAACGCTGAAACATAGCTCAAGAATTGAAAGAAAAATCAGGTTATCATACTTACATACATGACTTCCCATATATATAAACTAGTAAATACATATTCTGATCAGAAACTTTCTAACTTTTGATATTAGTGTTTCTGGATGACAAATATGTTCCGCAACCTAACTCCACCATTCCCAGTATTGAAAGATATAGTCCATCAATATACATTGGCCACTTTTCCAGAAATGTTGTTTAATATGACGTACAGTTTTAAGGGTCATCTGAATGTTATAAGATACCGTATTATGAGTCATCTATACGTGATTGCATTCTTGAATCGTTCATTGAAAAAGCTCTGGAGTTGCATAATCAGTGATGTACCAAGATTAAATTCTAATTTGAAACCATACCCAACGCATTGGTTGTTAAAACACATTTGTTGCTAAACAGTATGTTGAAAAATTATAAACAGCATTATGAGAGACCAGGACCATTTGTGAGGTATCTGTTAATTTTTTAATAAAAAGAAAACACTATTCTTGTTGCAGTTGCTCTCTTTAAACCAAGCATTGCGATTTACACGGTAAGATTTCATTTCTCCAATAGAGGCATTTATTGGTCGCAAACAAAATTATTCAAATATATTTTTATGTTTTGTACAAACTGCATATTTTTGTTTTTAGCGTTTTCCTATCAATTTTTCAAGTGTTTTTTGACCTTGAGATGGTTTAGTATTAAATAGTTTTTTAAGCAATTATATCAAGAAACGATAAATCATTGAGAATATATTTTTTCATGAATTTAAAGAAAGTAACCGAAAAAATATAATCTCAGAAAGAATTTATTTAAACAGTATGTTCTATTCTATTACCAAAAATTATGCTTAAAATGAAAATACGTTTGGATTGTAATTTATTTAGAAATGTTAGCAAACAATTTTTATTTTTTTGATTCCTTTACCTTTTAAATGTTTTACGAATAATTAATCATATTTGCTTAGTTTAGTGAATGCAGAATAATTTAGTCTTCATTATTATTGCCATTATTGTTAATGAAACATATATTATCTTCATTATTATTGTTAATGAAATATATAACATAGTACTGAAATCAAAGTGATAAAATCAATAATCATTGAATGTTATCGTTTTTCAGAGTTAATTAAATAAAATGGCTTTCAACTATTTCGTTTACTTTTCAAGGATAAATTTAATTCACAAGGTTTTTTCTTTCTTTTCCATTTCAGAATGTATGTGTTAATGAAAACAGATTTTGATATATTTACATGTATAAAAATATTGTTGTTTTAAAAATGAAACTCTATAATTATTATTTTTCTAATTATTTACTATTATTCATAATTTTATTGTGTGCTAATGACTATCTTGTGAATAATTACCATCAACTATTTGATGCAAGTGAATAACCTTTTTATTCATTTGTGAATAAACTTTTTATTCATTTGCACAAAGTAATATTTCCCTCACATTCAATATTTATTTACCTGAATGAATTTTGTTAACATAGTTTGTTGTCATATCACTGTGTTTCAATTGATGATAAATCAATAACAAACACAATCATATAAACAAATGTCCTTTTGATACATAGCTTTGATATGTGTCAAAATAAACACACTTGCTTTTACTTTTAAATTTTCTTTTTAAAAGACTCCTAGCTCTATAAAAATTTAATAAATTGTTAAATTATATTGTATATGGATTCAAATCCTGACTCTTGCAAATTCATTATTTGTTCCCTCTCTAAAAATTACTGAAAAGTTAAGGCAAAGTAATCATAGAGCTCTTGCGTAAGATTTAAGAAAAAAACTTATAGTTTATTTAATGTGTTTTTAATGTTATGAAAACAAACAGTCACTGATAGAGAGTAACGTAGAATACAACAGATAATTTTTCAATACATTTTTGTGGGAGTTCTAAGAAAAATATTTTGTAAGAGAGTGAAAAAGTAATATTCAGATTAATTTACCCAAACAGTTTATTTATAAACTACATTGAGCTCTTCAGATTCACAATAGCATATTCCAAAATGTAAAAACTGACATCATAATTTATACATAAATTGAACTCCAATTGAAACTCTTTCACTGAATCATCTAATGTTCTTATTCAAATTTTAGTTATGTTTTACATGGAACAAAAATTTTGCTTTTGAATCTTTTTCTGAAAATTGTAAATAGAATCATTTTTTCAAATTATAAGTTTGTTGATTCATTGAGATTTCTCATGAAAATCAAAAAATTTGGAATTTAATGAGTTAAATAAATGTGACTAAAAGGTTTCTTTTTTTCTCTTTTTTTTTTACTTTTTTTTTTTTTTTTTTTTTGTAATCATTTTGTTCAATTGGAGAATCATTGCTAAATTAAATTGAGGCACTCAAACTTGACGGTTTCCTGTGAACCATATGGTTACTAAACAGTATTAATGTCAATAATTGAAACAACTTTGTAGCAAACTTACAGTAAGTAAGTCGAATGAAGTATATAACATTGCATTCTACAAAGTTAAATACATTGGGGTAAAGAGAAGTGTAGAACAGGGTATACACTTGACATCAAGGTTTAAAATATTGCCAATGATCATGCAATAACAGTTCTTTCTGATATTCAAGACAGAGAAGCTTATAGAATAAATAAACAATTGGTAATATATCTTAATTCAAAAGAATTAAGTTTATATCTTTCACTTAATAAATAATAAATAATGTGAAATAAAGTTAACAGTTATTAAAAATACAATAAAAAATGAATGGCAAATATTACATTTAAAACAATGAAGTAAACATAACAGGAAAATAAATGATTTTTAAGTGTTTTATTTTTATTTATTATTTAAATAAAAAAATTATTTTCCAAATATGTAAAACTTAAAATTAGATTATCTTAATCATTATATTAAGTCTAAAAATAACAGAAATTTTTATGATCATTGAAGTAGTCATTTAATGAGAATAAATGAAATCATTATAAAAATATAAGCAAGCCATATTTTTATCAAATAAAAATACAAACAACAAGAAACGATAAATAATCATTTGTACAATCACAATCAAATAAATACAATAGGTAAAATAAAATGAAGTTATTCTTTTCTATATCATATTTTCTCTAAATCAAATTAAGCTAAAATATCAGTTTTGTTTGCAATCATTTGATTATCCCCCGAAAAAAGTTATTCAATTAATCTAAGCAAACCAATTAAATTAATTTTTATGATCAACAAAATAGCAATTAAATATAAAGTAATGAAATCATAAAACTGAAACAAAAGCAAGCACAATTTTTGTAACAAAAAATAAAAACAGGAATAAATATTAAATAATTAACAGTTATAATTCCATTGAAATAAAATAAGAAAAAAATTTACTTTTGTACATCACAACATTTTAAAAACAAATGAAACTAAAAATCAACCAAAAGATAAAAGTTTTCATTTGCAATCATTCAATTATCTGATGATTAATCATTTATTAAACCTAAGGGAAATAGTTTTGGTGTTGAAGAATCTAATGAAACAAATACTAAAATCTTAAATTAATTGAAAGTATTATATAAAGAGAAACGAATCACTAAGACATACACAGACTATTATTAAACTAATAATGTAAAATAAATTTTTATAACAAATTTTAAAATTAATAATGACCCATTTTTTTCAATCTAGTAAGAAACTAATTTAAAAAAAAAAAAGAATTAATCTGTAAAATTCATCTATGATGGAAAGAATTCTAAACTTTTTCGAAAATTACTAAGATAGAAATTATAGTTCAATTACAGAAACTGTGTGTTATATATAAAATTTTTGATAAACAACATATTAGAATTACTATATGAATCAAATTAAGCTGTCATTCGCTTATCAACGCACTTTCGAAAATTCATTTGGCATGGTAACCATATTTGGCACAACAATTTCAGCCTGATGTAGGTATTCTGTTCTGCACTAATGCCAATTACCTTATTTCCAGCTATTCAGTACCTTAAAATATGCAGGTTGACTAGGTAAAAATTTTCTTGAATTATGGGCGTGTCAAAACAGTTCATTATCTGGAAGTGCTATTAAAGATATTTAAATGCGTGGGAAGTGTTTTAATAAAGGAGGCGGATGAATAATTTCGTATAATTAAGACATTTATTTCATAAAATA
The DNA here is from genome assembly GCA_026290005.1 of Latrodectus geometricus. Classification (NCBI taxonomy): domain Eukaryota; kingdom Metazoa; phylum Arthropoda; class Arachnida; order Araneae; family Theridiidae; genus Latrodectus; species Latrodectus geometricus. The sequence continues at coordinate 627,883 of JAPDSC010067739.1, forward strand.
TTTTCTGCAGCATCTTAATTATATTACGATAGAACGTTTTCCTGATTGGATTACTATCCAGAAAAAGCCAAATTTAATCAAATTTAAAATATACAGATTTAAATGTACTGCAGTGGATGTACATATGTTGTTTGACAAGACACCCTCAGAAGCTCAGCTTCCGACTAAAATTCTTTATAAAGTACACTGATTCAATAAAATAGATTTAAGAAAATAATAGAGCTTTCCTACAAAATTCACATAATAAGGTATAATTAATTGGCCAAAAATAATTGAAAAGATAACCTTTAAAACAGAATTGAAAGCTTTAAATTTTTCAAAAGATATCATAAGATAATAAAAGTTATTGTTTACGGTTGACAATGATTGGAAGTATTAAATCTATAAAAGTCTGAAAATAATGAATTTTTTCTACAAATGATTAAAATTTGCACTTAAAATATCATAGCTTCTTAGTAGTAAAGTATGGAACGATGAATATACATATATGAATCACCAAAATGATTCTTTTGAATTGAAGGTATAAATGATATGCAGTAAAAAGTTAGCTGAAGTCATTAAAATGACTCAACCACCGACTGTAAGATGTACTATGTTTAGGTCCAAACGTAATTTGTCGTTTTTTTGGTATTCCTAATCCCCAGTCATCTTCATCTTCTTCTTCTTGGTAACCGATACGGAATTTTGTTTCCTGTGCTCGGCATCGTCGTCTAAAAATAATTTATAAATTTCATTAATCTTGTGGATTGAAAGATATATTTAATTTCATCTTAGTTTATCATGATTATAATGATTATACATTTAATAAGTAATTTAAAGATAAAATATTCAAAGAAAGCTTCACTTAATATGCCAACAAAAGAGAATTTAAGAAAAATTTATGGTATATGTGTGCCTAAAATGCTTCGGAATTCTGCTTTAACTTTTATCATTTGAAGTATACTGAGGGGAAAAGAATAAAGTTCAAACATATATAAATTTGGTTTTTAAAGAATTACCTTAAAAGAAGGCTACATTAGCTAATATTATTTTTCAGAAAGACATAATGTCAACGTATAGCTTTGGTATCGAGCGATATAGCTAAAGTAATTGTACGCGTCAATTTAAATAATGCATTGAATTTGTAATGTTCTAAACATTTTCACTATAGTTTAAAAATGAATATCTAACAGGAAAATTCATCAAAAACCTCTTTTCTCATAATTCGATGATAAAGTAAGATTTATGTTTACCTTTAAAAATAAATCTCAAAAAAAAAAACTACGATTCATAAGACGATGTCTGATTTTAAGATATCATTCTTAAATAATTAAACATTCCTCAAAAACATCGATATGTACATAACATTTGGAGACATGTAATCATCAACACACTCCTATTTTAGATAATGTGACGCTGCCTAAAATATTGCGTTCCCTTTCTGGAATTTTTAAGAAGATATTTGCTCTATTCAATAATAGTTTTTCCTAAATAAATCTTCTAGATTTTAATAGATTATCTTACTGAAGTTTTTGTTATCCAAGTATGATAATGTGAAACAAGTACAAAACATACTCTTTTATGCGATGAAATGAAATGAACATTAATAACATACGAAGTGAACAGTTTTGAGACTAAAAGCATTTCTTAGTATGTCACTGTGAATCAATATAAATATAGAAATTTAGTTAAATTGTAGTTTCTTGCAACAATAAGCAATTGATAAAGTAACGGATAAACTGAAGATACTGTAGCAGATATTTCAGTTAAAAAATCACTGAATAATAACTTTCATTTATTCTTCAAACTCTTTTGTGTTCTCATCAGGACTTTTCATTACAACTAATTCAGCGTATTTAAATTAATCGACAGTTTGTAAAAATAAGTTAGATTCTTTTATTAAGAAAACACTAGGTAATAAAAATAATTTTTATTAAAAAAATAATAAACAAAGTAGCATGTTTCTTAGTCTTTTATTACAGTTGTATGGTACAGTTGCATAATATTGTGCTATAAAATCATTCCATAAAACTTATAATACTACGTACTTTTGATTATTGTGATAAACACACTGATCTCACATTTAGTTACAGAGTAAGTTTATCATATGTATTTAATATTTAATTCTTCATTAGATTCTAAACAAATTATACTATGGAAATCAGAAAGTCTATCCAAACAGGTTATGATCACTAAAACTATCTAAAAATACTATCTGAAATAATATATTATTCAAGGGTGCTCTGATTTGGTTTGGATGGGCGTCACTCCCATTACCAAAAAGTAGTGAGTTTTTTCCTGACCTAAACAAAAATCCATCAATAGTGTCTGGAGAAGTAAAATAGGTTAAGATTGCAATGTCATCCATGTGGAATGATACTTTTGGGGATAGGGTTGGCCAAATCTTGGGGCTCTTGTACTTGATTCCTGCTGCTAAATTATGAAGACCCAATGATGTAATGAAGGTAGATCATTAGGGGCCTTACTGTATAAGTAGCCATCAATTTTACTTTTTGTATGCAGAAGATTCTCGGATCAAGCAAAGTGTAATTTTCTTATTGACAGCGAAGTAGACAGAAAAAAGAACCAGATGAGCAGTTATTCGATATATTAAAATTACCAACTACACTAAGAAATGGTGCCGCTGTGTTCCCCATTCACAACTATCAGAGTAAAAGTTTGAGAGTTTTTGATACTCTTTGTTTCACCACATCAGAATACGATCTATAATTTATGAATATTTCAGTAGAATATTTCTGTGAATATTTCTCCAAGAATATTTCAATCAAAATATTAAAAAATTCAAAAGGTCTTAAGCCGCAAATTTGACAGCTTAGCCATCCTTATAACCATCGCATAATCAAAATAAACAATAACGGTAGGACGACAATAAAATGGTCTGGGGGTAAAATGAACTCTTTTAAGATCTGATAATAGATCTTGATCACTGTTAAGTAATAGGAGGTAGATATCGCATTTTTGATTTGAATAGGCAAATATATCTCAGGATAGATATATGATTTCCATTCTTTTGAAAAAATGAAAAAAGTCTACAATCTATGAAGAAATAGTCTTAGAAATCAACATGAAGAAAATATTTCAAAGTGCCTTACAACAGATACGCGAACTTAGGGTACTTATAACGTGTAGTCAGAAGAAAACTGAGTGTGGAAGAAAAACATAGAGAAAAATTATGTTACATAAGCATCTGCAAGCTCTAAATTCCTATTCTTTCTCCAGGTCAAGCAAAGATGTTATTGGGCATCATGATAAGTTCAAATGCCAGGTATCTGAATTTTAGTTTAAATAATGTCACTCGACAAAGACACTGTGTTTGAACTGAAAGATCATTCTTACTTGAGAATGATTTTAAAGATCAATTTTTCATTGAATTTAATTGTTTTTAGCAATGTCTTAATATTTAGAGATTATTTAATAATTAAATTTTAAAATGTATTTTTGTCGTATTATACTCATTATTAATATGGATAATAATATCAATGCATGCAAGCGCAGACATTTACATGTAAGATTAAATGTACTTGACAATTTCTCTCACATTTGTGCTGTTATTAATTTCTAGTTAAATTCGAAATAATTTTAATGCTACTTTTGATAGATAATTTATTTTACTCGAGAATGGCAAAGCTTTACAATGATATATATATATATATATATATATATATATATATATATATATATATA
>JAPDSC010067739.1:631576-647390 GCA_026290005.1 Latrodectus geometricus
ATATATATATATATATATATATATATATATATATATATATATATATATATATATTACTTCAAGAGGTAGAATCAATTTATAATACCTGCTTCTAACTCGCTTATCACTATCTATGTAGTTATCAGCTACTCTTTGCCATCTGTAGTTCAAAGGACCCGTATAGCAGCCATCCATAGGAAATAATCCCATATCTATTGGTGGCAGAGTTTCTGACATTCGAGGTCTTGCAGAAGTCACTTTCAAAGAACATCTTGACTGCAAGATAAGTTTCATTAAACATAATCAAACTTAATTTAAAGAAAGTGCATTAAATTACTACTATCAATTTCTATTAAAAAAAGTTATAACTTAAAAGTTATGCAGTACAACTAAACTCAGTATCATGACAGCCCCGTGGGGCTAAGGCCTTCATTGCCCATATCTGTTTTCGTGACCGAGAACTCTGAGATACGTAATATATGTACCTGCTAGGTGGTTGGCCAAACCTCAAAAACCCCAGTGTTTAGTCCGCGACATACTTAGTAAGCAGTTTTATCGACCCACTGAAGAGATGAAAGGCTAAATCAACCTTGCTCAAGACAACAGCCAAACCCTAGACTTATAGCTTGGGAGCACTATGAAGTACATGTCTGGCAACACTAAAAATCGCATGATTAATTTCATGTAGTACACACTACATGAAACTAATTATGATTTTTTCATTATTACGTTCATGATAATTTTATCTGAAAAGACATATTTCTTACATGAAAATTTCTTAAAAGACTTATAGTAAGATATTGAAAATATGACAGTAAACTCCAAATTATATCCAAGAAATTGAGTGATCATGAATAAGCTATTTCAGGGATAATCCACAAATCAAGAAGAAATATTACAAATCAAAAACAAATAAGCATTTGAATAACTCATCCACTCCAGCTCACCATGGCCTAGTGGTAGGATAATGATTTTCTAGCTAAAGGTCTTAAGTTCAATATTAATTATAATTGAATAACGAGACAACGATGTTATATTTATGTTATCTGCATGCACATCTGTCGTGGTGTGTGCTTGGGAGTTTACCAAGTTTTCTTCCTTGCGACAATTGAATACGGCCCATTATCTAGAATCTTCCTTGGTCAGTCTTTCTGGAAGGGCTGAATATCAAAATGTCTTACAACAGCGTTAAGCAGAGCTCTAGGAGGTGTCAAATCTACGCGCTAAACGGCTAAAATATACATATTACTTCAGAAATAATAAAATGGTTTTCTGTTTAAAAATTTGTTCCCAATTTACTTTTTCAAAAATCCTGTGCACATCTGTTTTATTTCAATGTTTTTTTTCTTTTTTTTTTTCAATTTTTATGAGAGATTGAAGCATTTTAGAATTTTGATACGTCGGGGGGGGGGGGGGTAAGAATTTACTGTACAAGTACGAGTAACAAAGACATAGATCAAATATTTCTCAAAAAACAATTGGCCCGAATATATATGAATTTATAACATTATAATATTCTCATTGAGGTAACAGTTATGAAAATAGACTACATCGAATAATGTATTCCATGATAACTTTACATTTTGAAATATGCAAAAACTATAATTCAGCCAAATTCATCAATTACGTGAGTTGCCTTTTCTAATTACGTGAGTTGCCTTTTGAGCTATGCGTAATACAAATCATTTGGCATTTGAAAGAAATGATTAACGTTTCTAAAACGTGAGAGAAAGGTGAGAATCATCTTCTCAATTTCCGTTCCATCGCTTTTATTTATTTTCTGCATTTAGATATTTTCTCATTATCATTCATCTGTCTTTATTTAATTCTGAAAGTGTTTTGTAATAGTTTATAAATAATTTCCTAACTTCCACAAAACATTCTGCAAGGTGCATTCAAACACGAGTGTAATATATTTAATAATATATTTTTATTTCGTTTGATATTTTTTACAATTCTTTTTTCAGAGTAATATCAAATATTGGAGGAATATTGTATTAGTTCTTTCATATCAAAAATTTAATGTTTTAATATTTTATCAAACAATTATCATCCAAAAATCATTGACATGCAAAATAGTGTCGTCAGAATACGTCATTTACGAAAAATATAAAAATAGATGTCTCAGAGCAAGGCGGCAATTGTTGCTGCGGGTTTGTGATTACAAATCTGGCATAGCAACATCTGACTGAACAATTTTGATGGTAAACTATTGGGAGGTAAGAAGCCAGATAAAATCAGAAAGAAGTGGGTAGATGGCTGAATGTGAGTCCGCCTGTCTGCCATTTGTTCTCCCCTTTTCAACAATTTCTAACCACGGATTTAACATCCAGAAAGTTCAGGCAAGGACGACTACACTCTACTATATGATTGCCGATAACCGATAGTTGTCATTATGTGCACGAAGGAATAGAACAGCAACTTCAGCTGAACTCAGATACTCCCTTGCTGCAAGTTTCGGAATGTTAGTATCCAGATTAACCATGGATCAAGGGCTTCACGAACGTCGTCTTTATGGGAGGCGACCAATCATTTGCCTCCCACTCACGTCACGCCATAGGCAGGAATGTATGCAGTGCCCTCGTCAATATGTCCCCTGAACGCGTGATCAGTGGAGGGCTGTTCTGTTTCGAATGAGTCCAGGTTTAGCCTCGAAAGCAATAATAGGTGCTTTTTCATTTGTAGAGAATTTGGAACTCGTTTTCATCCCTTGAACACCTGTGAAAGAGATGCATACAGTCAGTCAGCGTGTGTGATTGGGGTGCTATCTTTTTAGGTGGACTCATAGACCGCCATGTCTTTTCCCGTGGGAATGATATCGCTCGCACTTTTAGAGAAGACAGCCGGTATACTTATGTGCCCCCTCATGTCGGGGCAATAGTTGATATTTTCGTTTTACAGAATGATTATGCGATACCCCACAGGCCTCGAATCATGGATGCTTATTTGGAGCGGAAAGAATTGAGCGCATGCTGTGGCCATGTGAATTATGTTTCTAGTGCTTTGAAAACATTAAAATAAGAAAGCTGTTATTTAAAAAATTATAAATCAAAATTTAACTGTTAAATTACATATTTTTCCAACTTTCTGCTTACTTAAAATGTATTTTTAAGAAGAATTTCATTCCGTTTAATTATGTTAATACAAACTCGTTCATATAAATAATCCAGACATTAGTGTAATCTCGTGATAGATAAATATTTTTGTGAATTCTTCTCTTTATATTTTTCTGTTATTAAGAAAAAATTCTAAATTAAAATAATTTTACAAAAAAGTTTGCTATTTTAAAAATTGATTATAAATGAGGGACTTTATTTATTTTGCTCTTTAACTAATTACAGATATTCTATAATATTAATAACAGCTATTCTTTTACAAAAACTAGTTTATTTAGAAACTATTTTCGAAGTTAATAAGGATAACGAAAGTTCAGAAAAGTTGTATTAAAAATTAAAGATACTTTGCCACGTTCAAGACATTCAATCTTCTAAAAATATTTCTGAAAAAAATATAAGAAAAAAAGATTGTTATATGGATCTTATTCCGCTTACAACGTAGCAATTTACATGGAGGGAACGTTGAATGTATTAGGTTGAGGGAAAAGAAATCCGTTATTTTTACATGGACTTCAATTATTTAACTGTTATTATTTTTATGCTTTTAATTAGCGTGCAAATGATTTCAAACGGTTATCTGGCTGGTATTTAGTTTCCGGATTGCTGACATGTTGGTCAACTTCGGACACTTTTGTGATTTTATCGATAGTTTTGATGATGGGCCTACCTATGCGAGGAGCATCTTTAACAACAAATATACCTGAAAACCAAAATTAAACGTCAAGGGCTGTTACAGTATTTGAACCGTAAGCACCAGTTCCGACTTTCAATTGACTGACTAATATTTTCGCCTTTATAATAATAATAATTTTTTAAAAAAAACTGTGTATGTACTGCATTTTCTCATTGTTACCTTCCATTTCTAACACTCTGTACCTTATAAATGAATGAACCAAATAAAAAACTGCAAAATATTTTTTAATGCAAAATGTGATCTTTCCAACGAGCATAAATCTGATACTAAATGAGATACCGAACACTACAGTCATCGACCGAAAAAACTAAATGGATTTCTTTTTCCACAACTTAATATAATGTACAGGTGTTAATAAAAATTTATCAAATGCGTGTGCATAGCTGTAGATGCTTGAGAGCTCTCAAGCATCTACCACTATGGATACGCATTTAACACATATATCTGAAGATGTGTTGCACTAATTTCAATGGGATAAATAAATAAAGAAAATATTATCATATGTTTTGCTTTGAAGAACTGTTCAAATGTAGATTTATACTAAATAACTGAACGATAGTTGAAATCGTAATTAAAATTTTACTATGTTCGAAACCGAATAATTTCAAGATTATACGTCTTTTAATAAATGAAGCTTAGGTTTTTGGCAAGGACGATTGTAGCTGTACCACACGTCACAGAAAAAGAATAAAATATTTCCTGAATTTAAGTCTTACAGATGAAATCAAAAATAATTAGGGAAAACATTTCTAGTTTCCATTAAAGTATAAAGTACTTGTAGTTGAAAATCACTGTAATTCGAATGAAGAAACGTGAGGTCCATTGCTGTTTCAGTAGCTTTAAATTGAAACTGAAGAATAGTATTATGACGACTTCAAGAAAAGAGAATGCTTTTTAAAAATAATATTGAATTCTAATTCATATTAAGTCATGGGTTAAATTTAAAGGAATTAGCAAACTCAGTTTTATTAACTAACATTATTTTTACTTACTTATAAAGCTTTCATAAATATTTACTTTACTCATCATTATAAAATTATGTTTTGCCACAATTATATTATTTAATAGTTAGACAGGATGAGTAATAATTTTATTAATTCTCACCTTCTCCTTTTCTTCAGCAAATATATTTTTAGTAAAAAATTTATTAGTTTAACTTACATTAATTTTTATTTTTAACATTTTATTTTGACAAATTTACAAATTAATTTAAAAAAAATAATTTGTGTGTCGATTGCTTTAATAACCAGTTTGTCATAGTTATTTGAATGTTATTTTTGATGAATTATTAGTCTCTTTAGGAACTTAATTTGCAATAAAAATTATTATCTTATTTTCTATAATACTTTTGCATATTTTTTGCGAAATTCAAAATATTTTTAATCGGTAAATTTTTTTAAATGTAAGATAATTGAATAAAGAATGTACAATAAGTATAAAGTAGTTTTCTAATTAAGATTAGTGGATGACTTTGAAACAGCTAAAGTCAGAATACCCTGATATGAATCGATTGATTCGTAAATTATTTTTATATATCCTGTAAATCACTCATAAATTTCCACTCTTAAACAGCGAAAAGTATAATCAAACCATAAATTCATCATTTATTTCACATTTTTTTTATAAATAATATCTAATCTTTTTTTAATTTAAAATGATTCTGCATTAATTTAAAAATGTTACTGTCAAAATATTCGATTCATTAAAAGCACCACATATTTTCAACAAAATTATATGATTACTCGCATCGATAACAAATGTTAAATAAAACCATAATTTAAAGCCTAACTGGAGAGAAAACTTTTGATGCAAATTAATTTGTGGTTGTAGATTTCAAAAGAAAACAGTAAATATACAAATCATGCAGATAATTTTCCTTTACACAATGCCTCAAACTTTCAATTGTTCAACTTTTATTTTCGGAAAAAAGTGATATGATAATGTCACGATAGCCCGTGATTTACCGGAATTCATGGTTTGGCATATTTTCAGAATCATTGAATCCAGGCAAAGGCAAGCAAATATAAAGGATGTTAGTGCAGTGGCAATGAATGTCGCCTCAAAGTTATGAAGTTATTTTTTTTCCGAAATTATAAAAACATTTCAAAAAAGGGGAAAAATGATCTAGATATGGTCTAAGACAGATTGTGTTTATGCTATTACCACAACAAAAATTATCGATACGGACAATATTATTTAACTGATCCTAAGACAGTTTCTTTTGGAAACACACCAAAAGAAATTTTGAGGCCGAGCAATCGGAAACAAGTTTCATATTGATAAACTATGAACAATGGTTTGTATTCTGCTGATCTCAAAGCACACACAGGAAAGATAAAGAAAAATCAATTATCTTAGAAAAAGAAATTTCTTTTTCTGAGATAAAGAAAAAGAAAGGATTATATTTTAGATTTTGATAATGGCATTTTTCTATTAGAGAATTTTTTTTTACCTAGTTTGTGTTTCACAATAGTACTTCAATATTTTCAATAGGGTGGTAAACTTAATATTTACTCAGAAATTTCTATTTATAAAACAAACATAGAGTGGCAGATTCATTATTTAATTACAGTCTTATCAAATAGGAGCGTCTCTTATTATATCATCACCACAATGTCTCTCAATCATAACTATAAAAAATGCATCTAAATCAATGTATATTTAACACACTTTGTAATAATATAAGAAACTATAGATATTTAACTTATTGATGTTTCTTTTCTCCTACCATACCTATCTCAAAATGTTTTTAAAAGAACAATTATATATAATTTGCATTACATATATTTTGAAACATTTGGAGAGAGAAGCATCGAACTATAATTTGAAAATATTTTCGAAAGATTTGAAAAAATGTACTGGTGATCAGAATTTAAAGAATTTTAATATTTGATCAATGATCTTTAGAATTACAGGATAGATTTTATTGAAATTTTGAACACATGTTGATACAATGCCCCCCCTAAAAAGTTTAATACTTATAATGTATGCTCATGTATTTTGATAGTTGTAATGTTCAATAGTTATAATACAGGGTGCTTCAAAATTGTTTTTACAAATCAAGAAGGATGATAGTACCCATCCAGACAAGCTATAATTACATAAAAACATAGGGACGTATTTAACTTTGAGAAGCAGAAAAAAGGAATTTTCACCTGAACATACAACAGTGTTGGATAAGCGAATGAATAATACCAACAGTTTCACAACCATATTTATTGTTAAGTGAAAGCCTCTCAGTAAATCCTCAAAATGCCGAACATGTGTGTCGTTGCATAGTTGACACTAGCGAAGGTACGATTGGTTCACTCTCTCAAAGATTCCTTGTGTCATTTTAATTTTGCCCCGTGGCAACAATGACGGGCACGAGATTTTCAGATGAGTCCACAGGTGTATCATACACTAAAGATTTCATGTGCCTCCAGAAGAAAAAGTCCAGTGGGTTGAGGTCCGGTGAGCGAGGAAACCAAGTCACAGATCCACTATGTCCAATAAATTGTGCGAGATAGCAGTCACGAGAATTTTCAGATGGTGTTATCCAAATAATACAGAAGCGATGATTTTGCACAGTTCTTAAAAGACAATGCCTAATCTGATTGGCTGTCTCCGGTAACCAATAAGAACAAAATGTTGCTTCTTCTCTGGGAAAATTTGCATACGGTAAATTCGTGATAGATTTTTCATGCGTTTCTTTCTTCTTTTCTTCATCTTAGAGTAGAATGCAACCCTATGTTCCTATGTAATTATTGCTTGCATTATCACTCCTCTTAATTTGTAAAAACAATTTAGAATCACCCTGTATAACACATATCGGACGGAAAATATGTGAAAAAGTGGTTACACAACTGAACAAAGAAATTACTTAACAGGCGGCAAGATTTTCTCTAAAAATTATATCTGACACTATGATTTTATAACAGAAAGAAGATAGTTTATGATTTTCTGTGACAATTATGGTCACACATTTGCTCACCAACTCTGTTTTCAAGCCCTGGAGGATTCTCGAAACCATTTTCAAATTACAAATATCCTCCATAGAAAACTCCAGGTATATTCTATGAGTCTGGGGATCTGGCAGACCAATACATTAGGTAATTATTTTCACTTTTCCAGAAAATCGTGGGATAGCTTAATGGTCGATTTCATGGACACTAGAGAACACAGAGTAATTCCGTTGTTATCTCAATATGGAATTATATAGTACGAAAATCTGTGGTTAGAGTGAACCTAGTTTCCAGAACGATGATTCTTTGATCCATTCTCCAAATTTTGTTTTCTCATTATATTAAATGAACTCTCATGTGCGCAGAAGGAATTATAAGTAAACATTAAGTTTTGTTGCAAACAGTGGTCTCCAATAAAGTCTTCTGGAAACAGTTATCCTTGAGAATTAGCTTCTTGTGACTGCATAGAAAACATTTGTCAGTTGAGAAACTGAAGAATGAATACTATTTCGTTGTAATAAACAAACATTAGTTTTCTTTAGCCATTGTGGCTCTTATAAGACCTAGCCCAGTTTTTCCCTTTATGGATACGGTACCTTAAAACTGTGTTTATGAGTTACATATAAGAGAGAAGTTGGGTGCTACCCTGAACTTTCTATGAGCTTGGATTTTTAACAAGCCTGAACGTCTTCCCATCACAGCAAGCCAGCATCAAAATGTTGAAAGTTACTCTTATTTTCTTTCTGAGCTTGAATTTAATTGATTACTGCAAAAAGTCTCAGAAAACTTGGCCAGGAATATAAGTTAAGGAAATGTAGATTTTGCCAACTTTTAAATTATTATTACTATTAAATGTTAATTATCTATTCATTCCACCTACGCACACGTAAACGTTTCAATATTTCGATACATAAAATTTGCAACTTTGTTTCTCTCTCTCTCGGAGCTGTAGTTTAACATTATTCAGTTTATTTCCTAAAAATTGACAAGAGTTTCCAATCCTTTTAACTTTAATCACTAATATAAAACGTCCACTTATATTTTAATTAATGAATATATTTAAATACAGCACTTATATTTATTAAAGTGAATAAAATTATGTGACAAGAAGTTAATGTAAAAATAATTAACAAAATAAAAGGCAAAGACATTTATATACTACTACCGTTATGACGCTAAAGTGCTTTTATTTAAACTTATGTTTAGGTTGAGCTGAATAACTTATTTGATATCGTGATTAGACACATGATCTGTCAAATGGCTATTGTTATAAAATATAAGAAAAAATTGTGTTTTGCTAACAATAGAGCTATTTCAACTGAACATAATTAGTCAATGAAAGAATAAATATTAGTAGAGAAAATTAATTGCCTAATACAAAAATATATAAGACTAAATGAATGCAAAATATATTTTTTAATATTTCTTACCTTATTCTAAAACTCTGTAGAAATCTATTAACTTAAGAAGAGTCATTATTTTTCGAGCCTAACTTCAGCCTTCTTTATCATAATAGTGAAATTCTCTCTAGATTTGTCATCAAATAATTAAAGAAGAAAACAGAAAACAACTTACTAAGTTTTGTCAAGATTTGTATCACGATATTTTGTCGAGATTTGTAATTTCACTCATATTTTTTCATTTTTACCAAGCAGATACGTTTCTTTTCTTATCCAGCTCATGCCTTCGATTTCTTCTCTCTCTTCGCACCACTAAAGTAGATTTCTTTTTTTAAAAAAAGACAATTTTTTATTATTTGCATGAGAGGGATTTTTGACTTCTCTTTTCTTTTACACGCTAGAGACTGGCACGTGTTTGAACTATTACGTGTGTTGTTTATCTTACTTATTTCTTTCGCAATTTTTATTATGAGCTTGGATATGAGTGATTTGTTTCTCTTGTAAACGTCTAATTATAGACGTAGGATGAGTTAGAAATATCAGACTTCAATAAAAAGTAATGTTTATTTTGGTAATGAATGTTTTCAATAAATAAAGAAATGACATTGAGAGAAAGAAATGTGTTAAAGGTGATGTCCATCAAAATAACTTTGTACTTGCTCAGGGTTTTTTTTTTTTTTTTTTTTTTTCTTTTTTTTAAATTTATAAATATGATAAACCGCTGTCAAGCAGATAAAAATCTTAACTTTGTTGATCCTGTTCCAGTTTTGGGATCATATTTTATTCCAAAAATAATTCATAAAGACAGGAATGAATTGGTTAAAAATAACAGTGAAAAGCTGCATTTTTATAAGATTTCTACCCTGTTTCTTGGTTGAGTTTCTGTTTCTTGACTTCATATTAACTCTTAATCTTGAGAAAAAAAACCATGTGATCATAAATATATATAATTATGTAGGCTAATTCCATCATGGTTCTCAATAAAAAGCTTTAATTAGTGTTCTAAATAAACTTTTTTTAACAATGTTCTTATTTCAACCAATATTTTCAATAAAATTTTTTATTTTTCAATAATTTGAAATTAAGTAAATCCTGACGATGCTTATTTAGTGTGTATTATGATTTCTTCAGCATTTAGACGATATAATTCATATTTACAATAGTTTAATAAATTAAATGTTTTTTTAAAGAAAAAAATTTAAACGGAAAAAGAAACTGTTATCTATATTCCTCCTATTTCCCTATTATGTAAGTGTAAAGTCTCATAACCATAAAAGCACTAGTTAATTGAAAAGTTCCTATTTCTCTACTATGACTTTTTATCATATATATTACATTATTAAATTTTCATCATGATAGGTTCTCGAAAGCAAATTATTTTAAATTTTCCTATAAAAGGATTTCTTTTCCTGTGGTGTTATTGCGAGTTTTAAACTTTGGTATTTCAAAAATGTTATTACTTGTATTCGCTAAAATTTTTAAAATCAACAGAAAAATATACATTATTGACAAAAAGTAATCAATTGAAAGATCTGTATGATACAGCTCTTTCTTGATCTATCTTCTTTTGTGGAAAGAGTTTGTGTAAGATGAAGAGACCTTGAAAACATAAACGAAAAATTACATCACTGTCACATAATAATACGGTAAAATATCTCTTTTGTAGACTGTAAAATCCCCTTAGCGGGGACAAGAAATGAGTCTAACTAGAGCATAGCAATGATTAAATTCATGGAAATCCTGTTATGATAGATCAATCTCAATTGCTACTTCAAAACTGCTGGAAGAGTTAGTAAGTACTCCTAACCGTCATAATTTGTTTAGCCAACATACTGCGAACATTGTCAATTGAAAAAAGCTTTTAAATCTTAATAAACTACTCAATTGATCAGATATATGTTATAAAGGTATTGTTGTGTCAGTCTAAAAGTATATAGCAAAGTAATTTTCTGTTGAAAAACAGAACCTAGCGGAAAAGACTCATAGATAGCATAATCAGAAGTAAAATTTTATTGACTTAACAACAAGCGCTCAGAGTACTTCGCAGCCAGATGAATGACAATCAGTTATATTGGAAAAGTGCTCCATAGGCTGTCGTCTAACATGTGATACCAATTTGTGTTTTGGTAACGAATGTTGATTAAAAGCAATTATATGCCACTCAGCAATATCGAATGACAGATGGGATTTATTTTTAAAGATGACATTTTTTCGAAAGTACTCAATCTTACAAAATTGTAAGTATTCCATATGATAATGTCTATGGTGATATGATAAAGGCAGTCGAAATTTCTTTGGGTCAACCTAGTAATTTTCTCCAAATGATATCATGATATCACATGATCATTATGAATTAGCACATGGCGTTGAAATTTTGATAGAATCACTGTTAGTAAATATTCTTCTGATTATAGACCTCGCATTGGATATCAGGAGATGCCAAGAAGTCTTTTGTTTCGAAAAACCTCTTCCGTCAGATTATTAACTATATGTCATGATGAATACTTTGTTTATTATTTATCATAACCACTATCCTCATATATGATTAATTACAAATCAGCAGGCATCCCACGCATTAATAGAATTTTTGTGCAAATCACTCTTAGAAAGTAAGCTGCATTGGTAAACAAAATAGAAATGCTAAATATTTCGATAACTAAATGTTTCTAATTACGTGAATTCTTAAAATATATTCATTTAAGTAACATAATCTTACTAGACTTATGATAAAACTGACTGAAACATATTTCTCTTCCTACACATCTGGAGTATTCATAGAATTCAGCATATTAATATTAAATAAGAATTACGTTAAAATCAGCTGTTACTAAATATTTACTCTTCAGTTTGCGATAAAAGGCAAATATATCGTGGTGAATCCAATGAAATTATTAGTAAAACGTAATGTGGCCTTTCCTATCTAAAGTATTTGGTTAAACAATTTTTAATATTTATATTGATTCTATCTTATATTGATACCATAAAATCGTATAAAATTAAAGAATTTTGAAACACGTAATCTTAAAGTGAATATTAATGTGACATTTATATAGTTAAACAATATAACAACTTTATATTTCATATGCCACGATATTTATTATTCCATGAAGAGGAAAGTATATAGCTGTTGGAAATTACTTTAAGTCTCATTTTTAATACATTTTTCCTCGAAAATATTATTTTCCAAATAGTTTATTATCAAAATCCAAATTTCATTGTAGTATTAGTTACAGTATACTTTAGGTTGAAGAAAAAGAAATCCATTACTTTTTTGGTAAGTAATATATATCGCTTAAAGCACTGACCAAACAATATCAGATTTATGCTTGTTGAAAAAGTAACATTTCTCGCTAAAAATGTTTTTGCCGTTTTTCTGTTTCATCGATTCCGTTGTGAGTTACAAGGTATTAAAAATGGAATTCAAACAAAGAGAAAATTCACAGAATTTTATAGTTTTTTTTTTTTTTTTTTTTGTTGATAAAAGCGAAAATGCAAGCCAGATGGTAGAAATTGTGAAGAGTGTTTCTGATCATGATACTAAAACAGTCAGTTATATGTGGTTTTAGTTTCGTGGATACCGTGTTCTTGATGTTAAAGCTGCACCTCTCACAGGCGAAATTACATAAAAAATGTCGATAAAATTAAAAAAGCTATTGAGGTTGATCTGCATGCGGCATTGTCAACGAGCTAAAGATTAGCAATAAACAGTTTTAAACTTTTTGTACAAAGTGAATCCAAATAAGCTATAGAAAGTCTTGAAATTCATATAAAAATAATGGATTTCTTTTTCCTTAACTTAATATTATTTCAAAGAGTACTTTCTAAGCTTTTTATGTCCCATCTCTCTTGTAAAAAATTTTTTCACGAAAATGTTTTATAAAAATGGAAATTGTAAGCTATTTATATATTTGATTGAAATCGGAATCCATTATTAAAAATGAAGCTCCATCTTACTTCTTTAAATTTTATCCAAAAACCTTTAGATGCTATTAATAGTAAGTCTTATTCTTCTTGACTTACTTATCTTAATTTGCTGATGTAAGGAAGTAACTTTATCTACAATACTTTTTCTCAATTGAGTAATATACATATATGCATTATTGCATCCTGCATTCTTACGTTTTGAACAATAGCCTTATTCCCTAAACATGTCTTTAAAACTTGTAATCTAATAACGAGCTCGTTTACACATATAATTTATTTCAAAATACTAAAAATAAAACTTAAAATAAAAATTATAAAATAAAGTGCATTATCTTTACTAGAATTACATTATTATGATTACATTGTTACGTTGAGATTTTTGCCTATCATCCACTAATATTTCAACAGAATTTTTTAAATGAATACCTTGGCTGTTTGATTCCGGCTTGGTAGTGCACTGTGTCTTATTCTTTCGGGTCTTTTCTCGCTTCGAATGCTATTACTGAGAACATTAGATTCTTGATCCTCTTCGTAAATAGCTTCCAAAAATATAGGTTTCTGCTAAAAAAATAAAAAATTGGTTAGTTGGTTTCCTTGTTCAATAGGAAATTATACAGAACCATTATTTCACTTGAGAGGAATTTACACTCTGTGAAGGCTTAATATTTTGTGTTATTCTTTTTCCTAGTTTATGTACTTGCAAATAATTTTTTAATGTTTTCCAAAAAGAGTTTTGAAAAAATTAAAAGTAATGTTAAACATATACAATGGCATTATATAATCGTTAATATTATAAATCTCACTGTTTCATCTTTCAATCCCACACATAAAATGATTAGCTGACAAAAATGTTTCGATGACTTACAACAGAGAAGATACCCCTTTTAAACAGCAACTAAATTTTACAGCATCAACTGTTTAAATTTGAGAGTATATTGAAAATGTAAAATATGAAGGCTCTTTCCATAAATAATACGTTTCTCCAATAGTGTAAGAGAAAAACAATTTTACCAATGATTAAGAGTGTAGGGTATATAATTAAATTTGTGTCGCAAATTGATGACACATTATTCAGCATCCAATTATTTATCATTTTCTATTAATGTACACAACACAAAGTAAAATTACATAAAATTATTATAAATGAAAAATGCTTTTAACATTCTTCTTCGACACCACAGAATTCTTTCCTTTTTCTCAAAAACAAAACAATGTCTATCGTCATCTCGTTGCTTCTGCAGCGCCATCTCGCAATCGTCTAAACCATTACAAGATTATGATATAATAACAATTATTTAACATACTTTAAAGTTTTTATTCTTAAACTAAAAGTGTGTGTGTATAAAAGGAGTAAAAATCATAAAAAAAAATTTTTCAGCTTTGAAAAATTTATGTTTATTACTTGATTTTATTAATATAATAGATGAGGGAATTGTTTGCTTCCATAAGGTTTGTTTTAGATACGTCGCAAGATCTATACATTTATAATACAAAATGATCAGTACATTCAATTTTTTCAAAATAAATAATTGACTTTTTTACTTTAAAATTTAATCTGTATTTTGTATATGAATGCACATATCAAACAACATTTTACTCTGTCAGAGTTAATTTTAAGAAATAATAACAAACCAAAGATAATCACATAGCAAACATAAATCATAAATGATATTTTCTTTATGACTTATGTTTGGTATATGACATTTGATTTATGTTTATATTTTTATATCGTAGTTTAGTATGTACGTATTACTCTTAGAGGTCATTGTTTTATAATGTTGTATCGTTGTTATAGAGATGACTGTTTTAAATTGTAACTGTATTGTTTTAGCGATAACACTCCATAAATTAACCTAATACAAAAATGTTTACATAGTAATTCTACTCATTGGTTGAAGGAGAAATTAACTCTAATTTTACTTCCAGTTGATCGAATTAACAACTTAAGGTAACATTTGAGAAGTTTTATTTAACATCTGGTGGAACAGAAAGCAAAGATTACAACTGAAGTGTTTAACAGAATTGAAATTTAATAAATAATTATATTCTTATTAGTTTTATTATACTGTATCTTTCTTTTGAAAGGTAAATTATTCTTAACTATATAAAGTAATAAAACTCTTGACCCCAAGTCCTTATTGACGTAATATAAATTACTAATATTTAATTTAACTGGTAGAACCTAAATATCAGATGAGGAAGTCTCGAAGATGATATTGAACCTTTTGACACTGTTTCTTTTATTATCTGCCATAATAATTAAACAATAAATGGGTCAAAACAATGCTTATTTCTGGTGAAAAGTCTAAAAAGAACGCTATCTTGAATTATTCCAACAAAAAGAGTTGACATAATGGATCCTCTTTGCTTATTCCTTCCACTATGGTTGACAACTACTAGTAGTAGAAGTAGATCGTAGACTTGAGACTTCGACTTGATCTTTGATCTTGCATACATGCCAACAGCATTATTAAAAATTCCGAATATATTTTTTGATTAGCAAATTACGAACTTTTATTGGCGTTCAGCATTCAGTTTATTTTTATGAAAAAAATTTCTAGAAAAATTTTAAGGAAGCTCACTGAAATGAGACCCTCTTTTCTGGTAGTTTGTATTTGGTGATAGATACTAAGGAAACGTATGAAAAAAGAATAAGGAAACACTTGTATAACGTCATAACTAATTACTCTAATTTCTCAATAACTATATGGAATTTATAAATATTAATTAATATTTATAAGTTCATAATATAATGTT
>JAPDSC010067739.1:661473-696410 GCA_026290005.1 Latrodectus geometricus
GTGCGTGTGTGCGTGTGTGCGTGTGTGTGCGTGTGTGTGTGTGTGTGTGTGTGTGTGTGTGTGTGTGTGTGTGGCAGGGGGGGTTAGTTCTTCAGTTTTATGAAAAAAGTTTTTAGAAGCTAAAATCAGTTATCAGTATGCAAAATTAGGATCGTCAATTTGTCATTTCAGAAATAAATTAATACAATGGAAATCAACAAGTAAATGCAAGCAGCTATTTTTAACCTCTATCATTCTTAAAATTCTAGTCTCAGTTTACCAACCGCAATATTGCTCTATTTCAAACTATCTTACAGCAGTGACCTAAAATGATGAGAGTGTGTATAAGAATCACCACTCTAAAAGATTACCAACCATTATGACGCACTCACCTACGTGGAAATACCTCCACCCTTTTCTGCTATTTCACGAATGACTGAATTCCGTGCAATTAATTACTCGCTAGAAAAACGTTTCCAAAAGCTATGAAATAGCAATAGATTAGATTTCATCTGACAGTTTTATCTTTGTGGTCTTCCATTTATCGCTGTTAAACTTTATCCTCTTAATAATGCCGGTGAATAATAGAATATGCGGAAATTAAAAGCACATATATTCGTTATGAAAAATTGGAGCACGTTGGGTGGAAATTCAGGTCAACTTCTGTTTCCATTGGTTAAAGTCAAAAACACTGCATAAATGTCATATCTTTCACTCACTGTTTTAAGCAATTGTTGTTTTGTATTCTTTATTTGTATAAGGTGCAAAAGAAGATAATAGCTCTAGACATCGGGGGAAAACCTTATAAATTCACCATTTGCTTCACAATAAAATTTTCAGTATATTTTCTTTTCACTTTAAATTACTAAAAATGTTTTAGAAACCTTTACCCATTATTTTTTATCCTCATTCCAGCTACTCTGATCAGTTTTAAAGATAATTTAGCAAAGAACATATAAAAAAGTTCTTGGAAGCTTATCACTTGATTTTAGAACGCTTAGTATTAATTATAAATAATTTTTATGCATCTTAAATATTTTTCATACATTATAAAATGCATTTTATAGAATTATCTCAAAGATTTCAGTTTGGAAAATTGTTTTTATGGATAATCTAATGCATTAAAAAAAAAAAAAAAAAAAAAAAAAAAAAAAAAAAAAAAAAAAAAAAAGCTGAAAGCAAACATGGTTTTATGGGTTTAATTTGACTGGGTTAAATTTCTGGGAAACTTTCTCGAAGTATTACATAATACAGTTTAATGTTTCTTTATGCATAATCGTAATATATTATTCAATAACCTAAAACAACCGAAATGTAAAATCAGAAAATCAATATGATGATCTAAATGTAAAATCATTTAAACATTTTTAGTATTTGTTCATTTTGACGGCTCCCTTTGTCAGAATGGCTCTACTTCCTGAATTAATTTACATTTGGAACATATCTACTGTTTACACACGGCTATAGTAGTTGTGATAATTCCGTAATTACCTTTATTATTCTAACATTAATAGAATGCTTACAAAACAGTTCTGGGAAGTTAGAAGTGTGGTACTAAATAACGTCAGTTCTGGTTCAATCTTCCACAAATACATCGAGTATATAAGATTAGTTTTCTTCTAAAGGTGATTTACCATGAGTTCTGTAAAATAAACAAGTATGGATTTTACTTTTGTGATTATATTATCCCTTTTTATGGGAAAAAATGGTCTCCATTCCTAACTCCTTTCTTTTTTAGTTATCTTCCTATATTTTATGAGTTGATTTTTCTTGTATATCTTGTAAGATGTGAAGCATTCAAGAATAATAAGTAAAGTTTTTCCATCCTTGTAGATATTCAGTGCATTGTTAAGAAAAGGAGAGCACACGCGTTTATAGAATTTACTATTATATTTTAACTGACAATTGAAGTAAGACAAAACATTTATAGTATTTATAGCAATTATAAATACAATACTTTCTGGTATGAAATTTACAAGAAAAATAGAAAGAAACTGTTTGTAACTATGAGTGTTCATATCATCAAACACCGAAAAAATTATATAAATGATTAAAATCATGATTCCCTAAATGCTATATTTTTTACGTATGCTGATTTTGTTGGGACTCTTGGCTTTGATTTTAAAATTCATGGATTCTATTCATATTTTGGTCGTAAATTTTTGTAGTTATGGAATCTATTTTACAATTTAAGTGCCATCCCCTTTAAATATTAGGTTCTGACAGAATTAGCGCTCAATTATAAAAAGTTACATAAAGCACTAAATGAACGAAACCATTATTTGTGAAAATCAATAAAAAATAATAATCATAGTTTTTTGAATAAAAATTATTTGAAATTCACAACAGAATATACCGAAATCTCTATGATTTGGTGAATTACAGGAAGAAAATCAGGAGACTCTTGAATCTGAATAAATTCGATGGAATATAATTAATTATGTTGAAGTCGAAAAAAGGCCACGGAATCAATTTTCAGATACAAAGAATGATCGGCTGCCAACTACTACACCTGATAGCACACTTCTTCCGCTTACAATTTGTCGTAACTAAACAAGGAATGCAACTCAGCTGTAAAGACAGTTATTTTAGACACATGATGAAAGTTAAATCAAACCGTAAGAATAGATTTCATTATGATTCATGTGGTTTTTTTTAAATTGAAGACAATTAAAAGGAAGACAATCTGGAAAAATTGAAATACTAAAAAATTGAGATTCAATGTAAGTTGGTTAAAATCAAGTACTGTGCTCCGAAAACAATCATCGTATTGATGAGAAGGATAGGGGGCATAGATATAAATTAGCAAAAATAGACTTAAAACCTTTATGCACATAAGTAGTTCATGTATGGAAATCTGATAACCAGATTTTAATGAGAAGAGAGACCTTTAAATCTTTTGCTGGAACCACTGGCAATTTCCCGTATAACATAAGTACGTCCACTAGACATCATTTGGATGATCCACCGTGGTCCAGTAGACATCCACTAGGCATCTATAAATGTTCCATTAGACCATCAAGGAGTCGTCCACCGATAACCACTGGTGGATGTGTTATGGATATGACGTCACATTACATTAGTAGTGACGTCATGATTCTGACAGGGCAAAATGGGCATGAGATTCCAATCATTCATGAGTATTTTTTTATGAATTTTTGTTACTTGTGCTTCAATTATTTCGATAACCACTTATAAGTTTCGTTTTCAACTGCATTGTCTAAATAATAATTTATTTAAAATTATTTACTGAGTATTAATATAAAGTAGATATCTCATTTGTTGTTGTTGTCTTGTGCTAACTTGACTAGTAATATGGGTGTCATGCTCCCCTTTTCCAACTGAACCATAATTTGCTGTGGAATGCGAATACCTCAGTTCACACAGGTCGTGGGTACCCGTTTAAAGAGTAGGAAACCATTCACAACCCATTTATAAAAATAAAGGACAAAGACAGGAGAGAGGGAGTAGATTTATGCTCGAACCGGGATACGAATCTACAGTCAGGTACGCTGACAATTAGACAGGGTGAGTGGCAGATAAATCATATATTACCAATTATAAGGGATTTTTCAGATTAGTTTTATTTAAATTTCAACTGCTCTTAAGGAAATATTAATAACTATAATAATTTCCCACATAAAATGCTTTCCTTAAGTATTAAATGCAAATCACTAATCTTTTCTAACATTAATTATTTTCTTATAATTAAAAGTATAATAATTTTAAAATCCTAATCTATAACTTATAAACATAGAATAACAAATTTAATTCTAATTTATACTATATTGTCACGCAAACTTGCTATAAATTTCCAACTTACAAACATTAACATGAATAAAAAAAATTGTTTTATATTATTATCATGAAATTACTACGAAGTTATAGAGTAAACATGTAATAAAAAAGTTAAATTTAATTTATACTATTGTCAGGACGTTATTATAAAATTCAGCATTAAACTTTAGAATTTAAGAAAATAACAAAGTGAATAAAAGTTTTATATTTTAATATATTCAGGATATGTATTTAATTTCAAACATTTTTAATAGAAATTTTGTGAATGATTTTAATTAAATCCAAAACATTTTATTTATAATTCTTTTAAAAAAGTTAAAAAAAAAATTTTTCTGTAAAATTTACAGCTATTGAAATTAACAATAAGTTGTAATTCATGGTTTAACACAAAATTAATTGAAATAATAACATAAATTAATTCTCTTTTAAACAGGTAAAATGCTTAGCATTAGTAAATTCAAAATTATAACAGCTAGTAACTTGCATAAAATCTAAAGAAGGAAAATTTGGAGAAAAAAAATCTGGCGAAACTAACATAAATTTGAAACGAGAATTCTTGTTTTAAACTACTCGTTCGGTAAATAATTCTAAATTCTGAGAATAATTTACTTCACTACAGAAATATTAAAAAATAAATTTTAAGCCAGGAAAAATCAATGTTGCATTTCAATTATAAATCTGATTTTAAGCGATTTTTACAAATAATATACTTATATTTTACTTAACTAAATTTTACAAGTTATGATAATTTAAGAGAAGTATACAGATTATATCCATAACGAACGTGCAATGAACATTTATTTTTAATCGACATTCATCCATGAGTTAAAGTCCATAAGGTAACATCTAGTAGATGTCTGTTGGATGTCCATACTCGTCGACCAGCATGTATCCACGGAACAACCTTTCATGAACCTCCAATAAACATCTATTTAATATCTACGCCATCCACTGGATATGGTAGATCTTTCGTGGACATTAGACGTACTTGGTTGTATGGGTTTTATCTTTAAATGCACCATAATGTTAGACCTCATATATTCATACAAATTAACTTTTACAGAACAAACTTGAAGTAGAAATACTAAATATGAAGTGGTTAACATCATCTTCTGATCTGAATCTGATTGGTAATTCCGAAACACACTCAGATCAACATCTAAGTATCTTTGTAATGAGAGTAATACTTGACCACATGACTCTTGTATTGATACTCATTAAGACTAGAATAGGAATCCTTCAAGTTTTTAAGGGTGTATCAATCGTAGCGTTTAAGGAACTTGATTATTTTAAGCAAAACTTCTTATTTCTGCACTTTGTCAAGCAATTATTTCAAAGCAATAAGAAACCATTTGCTGCCCTAAAACATATTTTTTCATTTTTTTCATCGCTTCAACGAATAAATGCTCCCATACGAGTATTCTAAGCATTTTTTAGTCTTGCGTTCTTTTATACGGTGTTCTTCGCACTTTTGCTTGTATATCTTCTTAGTTTTTTTTATCAGAATACATAAAAATTTTAGTTTATTATATTAAAAAATAAATACGTAAATTAAATTCTTTACCATCACAAAAAGGGTTGATTCGCTGAGTCTTTTCGTTTCCTCCTTAAACATTTTTGTTCACTTGCTCATATTTCAAATTTTTTTAGATGTGAAAGTTTATCAGCTAATGCATTCAAAAGGATCTACTCATCACACTTTAACCAAAGAATGTACTTGAAAAGATTGAGCTTTTAGACATTTGAACAGTTTTATCAGTCTAGGATTAATTAAATTGGCAAAACTTCAAGTTTTTGCTCACCTTTTTAATGCATTTCTCGCACGTGTTCATCCAGAAGAAGATATTATATCCTCTTTTTCTTCTAATCTTACCTCATGCTAGTGTATATTTTTGAACACTCCTAGAGGGAAATACCTAGAGTCCAAATTAACTAACAAATCGTGAGTAAACGAAATCGTGAGTTCTGTGAAAAATAGTTCAGTAACTAGTTTTAAAATTTTTGATTGGCCTAGCAACTTAGAAGAAAACTTTTCATTTCTGCATTCTTTAATTTCTGATAAATAGTAACAAATAAAACAATTTTTTTACATTAATTTATATATTTTAAATGGGAAACATTAGTATATACCGATAAATAGTTACAAATAAACAATTGTTTTGCCTGAATTTTTATATTTTAAATGGGAAGTATAAGTATAAAGAAAAAAGTTTCATTTATATTTTATATTAACAATAATCAACCGTTTTAGAATTTTTATTTCTACAAGAATCGACTAAGTCTTGGAAAAAACACCATTAAATTTCCATGCAAATAATTCTCCTCATTAATAAAATATATATTAACATTCATTTCATTTATTGAATTAAGAAATATGACCGATATTACTTTGAGCTATTGAAACATATTTCCTTTGTTTGTTAGTTAACTTTCTTAATGCCTATGTAGTAGAATCAGAGGTTCAAGCAGAGGCACTTTCCCTTTATTTCTTCATTATTATTGACTATTTATTAATATTCCTTATTTGATTAATTTTTTAATAAGATGAACATTTAATAACAAAGTATTTTAAAATCACGATTCCTCTCCCTAGAATAGAATTAGTATTCTCCAAGTAGACAAAGAATGACAAAGTACTCAAAGAATAAGATGATAGTAATTTTCTTTACTTTCTGTGGGGTAAAAATTTCAAGCAATTTCAATCCTCTGCAACTCTATATGGAAATTTCTTTTAAAATTTGGATTAAAGTTGAACTCAAAAGGAACAGAATCACTAAAAACTCCTTACAATAAAATTCACTTTTTAAATTACTTGAAATGATGCATAACATATTATCTTTCAGTTATTCAGATTTCGTTTGTTATTAAGGGTTTTCGAGTATTGCGCTGGTCAGCATTCTCTTCCTTGGTCCTTAATGAAAACATGTGGTCATTGGCTGCCCAAAGATTAATCATCACCACCCACTTGTATTGATGAACTCCCTCACACACATAGAATTAAAGCAGTATGGAAGAAAATATCCATTCTCTTATCCAAATTTTCCTATTATATTTTGTATGTACTGAAAATAAGAGAATCTACTATCTGCTTTTCTTCATTTAGGATATAAGATTTAATGTCCAGTACCGAATAATGATTCCTTAATACAATTCAATTTAGTTATGATGTATTCAAGGCATTTATCAATATGATGTTATTTCTTCCAAATAGGTAATTATTTTCAAAGATTTGTTCTGATAAATTTTTATAATAAAAATTACCACATGTAAGTCATTTTTTAAATTATAAAACGGTTTCCAAAAATATTTGTATAAATTAAATTACTTTTGGAACAAAGAAATTCCTGGAGCTTGAATTGCTTTGAAATTATTACAGATCTTAGAATTTTTGTTACATATTTGGTTTCTTGCAACAATGAGTATCTTGAGAATCATAACAATAAGCAAAATCAAAAAAAACTTGAAACCTTTTTCACATTAATGCAATATTATT
This sequence comes from Latrodectus geometricus, assembly GCA_026290005.1. Taxonomy (NCBI): domain Eukaryota; kingdom Metazoa; phylum Arthropoda; class Arachnida; order Araneae; family Theridiidae; genus Latrodectus; species Latrodectus geometricus. Next base: position 668,744 of record JAPDSC010067739.1, read on the forward strand.
ACCCAGCATAATTAATGATTTCATATATGAATGGCCGTATGATGAACATTGTAAAAGAATATCTATTATGTGAGCAATGTAATGCAAAGATTGCATTGCTATAATATCATAACAATATTGTCACATTACTTTATAATTTATATAATTTAATTTTTAATTTAATATATTTTTTCATATTATAAAGAGTAACGTGTTAATTCAAAATACTTTAGACAATGATAAAAAATTAAATTTCTAGAAGTTATATTAACATCATGTGTTGTTCAGCCTTCAAAGGTTTTTCAACAGAAAATGCCTAATGGATCCTTTAAAAATGGATGGCATTCGGATTTTACAAAAGAGAAATAACTCAGAATAAACTCAGAATAAACATAAAAGAGAATGAACCCAGAAGAAAACTCAAGCACCCACTCCAATAAAAAAAGTCCTACAACACAAATTTCCCATTGTTAAAGATAGCCAATAATGAGCTTGACGTATTTTGTTTTGAAGACTGTGGTTTACCCCAAAGCTTCAATGAGCTCCAACATTTTTTGCGTAAAATAAAATGATTTGTTTTGCTGCAATTATCCAGCTCTACATGCAAAGTCTTCTTAGAATTCCTTAAGTATGTAAGCTCAATCAAAAAACTGAATTACCTCATAGAATTCCCTTCTATGCACATATAAATAGCATGCATAAATACATAAAATTAAAAACATTTATAAATGCTATTAGTTAACCAATAAAAAAATTATTAAATTTGCCAATTTTAAAACTTTTTTATTATATATTTAATATATTTTTCGCACCAATTATTCGTCCTATATTTTCAACTGTATTCCATTGTTAACTTAGATTAGTGAGAAAAATAATATTCTCCAAAATTAAATATATGAAAATAATGCACACATTTTAGAATAAACTATTAAGTAAACTTAAGAAATTAGTGAAGATAAATCATAATTAAGGCATAAATGTAAACAATTAAGTTTTTTCTGGATTTAATTATGAGAAAAAATTAAACATTTAAAGCGATAACTGAAATTTTTTAAGAATTTAGATATGAGTAAAAAAAATAGTTGAATTAAAAGTATAAAATAGCTTAAAAAGGAAGTTTAATTGTGATATTATATCTCACTATATTAGAATAGATTTCTCAAACTTTCTTGAAGGAATCAATTATCAAATTAAAAATGTAAATATGTTTAATCCAGAATATATCACTGTTATCCTTCATGTTATTAGTATTTGATAACCAGGACATCAATATCACTTGAAGGATAAATTTTTTTCCCTTCAAGTGATATTGATATATATCATATATATATTGAGAAAGTTTTTTTTCTCAATATATATATATATATATATATGTTTATATAGACACACCTTTTCACGTACTATACAACACGAGGATATATATAGCACGAGGAAAGGTGTATGGTATATGCATAACACATAATACAAATTGTATAGATCGAGAACAATGGATTTCAAACAATAAACTTCCTGGCTCGAGGTGGGAAATGAACTTATGAATCGACCATCTGAAGGTCACAGCTTTAATCACTTGGCTATCATTATTTTTTTTTTTTTTTTTTTTTTGTCGAGTGCCAGCCCGGTGGGCAATATGGGGTGCGCTGCTCTACATTTTCAACTGAACCGCAATTCAGTGTGGAGTTCGACTTCTTCAGTATAAACATGCCATAGGTACCCGTTTATCGGGTAGGCAACCATTCACACAAGAAAAAGACAAGAACAAGGGAGAGAGTAAAGGAAAGAACATCCATGCCAAAACCGGGATTCGAACCCAGGTCTCTCCCCCGCAGTCTGACCACTAGACAGGGTGGACAGCACTTCGCCATCATATGAAATCCTATTGAACGACATGTCACACCACACCAATTTGTAACCATGATTATATTGATGTTTATTTTATTCAATGCCTCTCTATAATATTTGATGATAGTCTTAAGAATTTTAGAAACACTAAACATAATTTCATGCACATTTATGCAGTATTTATTGGGAAATAAAGAAAGTATAAATGCTAAATCACTTATATGAACTCATATCATACGATTCTAACAGATATTTTCAGAAATACATTTTTGCTACAGGTATATGAGGGGACAAGTAAATATTATTGGTAAGGAAGCATAATTTATAGTGATATTTAAGATGTTTTTGACAAATATAATAAATTGAATCTCATTTTGGGTTTAATTTAATATTCTTGTATATCCTCCAATTTATTTCCCAAAAAATGAGGAAACCTCTTAAAAAAATACTTAAGAAATAAATTGCGTCAACCGTAGCATTATGTCATCAAATATTGTACTAGAGCTTTTCTATTTAACATTGACGTACGTTTAATAATTATTATATTTAAGAATACTTTTAAGAATAACTTTTAAATAAAGTGTATTTCATATAATACTCTTACTTTTTTTTTACTTGTTCAAGAATTTACACAATTTTTTTTATCGAATTCTTAATATTCTAAAGGCATACTTAGAGTATAAAGAATAATTTTTGGTAAAAAAAAATAATAAAAATATTGCTTCATGTGAACAATTCTCGTGTTTATCTGAAATAGTAATTTTCTACATTTATTAAGAAATAACATTGCGGAACTTATTTATTTAACAAAGTGGGAAAATGCTCAACATTCGAAACTCAAGTATTAAAGGTATAGCGAAAAAGATTCTTTTCTTTTATATTCAGTAGAGTGAATTTATAAGTTTTTTCCACCGCATTTACAAAATTTCCAGAAGACTTTCTCAATATTTGAAAGAATTAGCGGGTATATACTGAAGGACATTTTCTTCTGCAAAAAATGCAAAGATATTAAAATTTATATTTTTATTCTCAAAATGTGCGAGATCTCTCAAATTTACGAATATTATGAAAGTAATTTTCCTTGGAAAAATTTGGAAATCATCCAAAAAGAAATACAGGAAATTAGAAATAGGAAGTATAGGAAATAAATCATATATTCTTTATTTGGAATACAAATTTTCAAAGCAGTACTTATATTTATTAGTCTAAAATAAAATTTTAAAATATTAGATCAAGTAAATTGGTGGCACTTACTTGATCTAATATTTAAAAAATTTATTAATAATTTTTAATTCATTTAGTCCGTACTCTTAATGGAGTTATTAAAGATTTTATGAAACAAATTTTTATAATGAATATTTTGTTGTCAGGAGAAAAATACATACATAATAAAAGCGAGCTGTTACCTTGACGGCTTCTCTTTCTTCCTCTAGAAGCTTCTGTACCATGGATGGGCTCTCTCTTATAGTAGGCTGTAGGGAAAACAAATATTCTTAATATTTTACATGTATATATTCTAAATTTTTTATTTACTATATTTTGTAGTTTAAAATTATATTTTGTCTGAATTCATTAAAGTTAATTTAGCTTATTGTAGTTATATTTGTTAAATTACTTATTAAGTTAGTTTTACTTATAATTTATTTTTCTAAGTTATTTTTTATTATAAATATATTTATATGTAACTTAATTCAAACAATAATACTTAAATATAGTATATATTTCACTGATATATAATGCCATTAGATATTTTTTCTCACTTGGCAGCATAAGAGAATCAAACCTATTCATTTATAATTACTATGCTTAGCGCGCGTTAAATTTTTCACTCTATTTAACAACAAACTAGCAAAGAAAATTGTATTAAAATTATTTTCAGACCTCATTACTTAGATTCATTTTTATATAATGATACACACTTTCTTCATATGTGATACACATACAATTTAATTGATACAACTATGAATCAATTAAAATAAATATACTGAGTATGGCTTGAAAAATAATTCTTGAGATCAAATATTCCTTGTCGTATTTTTCACATGAATTTTAGAGCGAGATAATGCCGATTCCTGTTTGAATATCAAACCAAGGATGGCTACCAACAGTACTCGTGGTGATGATCGACAAATTTTATATTGTGCTACAGATAATATAAAGAAGCGGAAGCTGCGCTGAAGTTGGTACACATTTGATCTACTTTAGCAAATCAAAGACTGCTTTATTGAAGAGTATCTATGCATGTTAAATATTCCTGATATATATATCTGATAGCCTTCCTTGTATGTCTAGAGAATGAAGAGAACCTGCAGGGAAGTCGGCTTGTCACTTTAACACATTTTAAAATCACTGGTGTCAGTTAAATTTAATCCTTCAGTATGTTTGCTTAGAAGTGCTATGAGACTTATGAATTCCTACTACACTCAAAATGCCTAGGGAATATTGAATATTCATTTACTGAAAATCATTATGCAAAAGATTAAGTTTTCAATGCATACATTTAAAACAGGCAAGCACATTGCTTATTACGATGTGCTTAAATGGGAAAATTTTACGAGTTTCTCATACACAAATTGCATTTGAACATTGTAGTCTGTTGCAAATCGTTGTTATGAAGCACCCTGTAAGAAGGAGAAACGCTTACCAGAACATTTCTGACTTTGCTAAATGTTGAATATTAGTCTACCGGGATTGTGTTTTAACATATCGCAGTATAGCTGTTCATTTCACTCGATATCAGATAACTGCAGAATATGGAATAGATGGTTTAGGATGCTCATTCGGAATGTAGTGCTGGGTCTCTGCAGCCAGCTATCTATCATTAACAGCAGAGAATACATATATATTACCCCGTGACTTTAATGGATTGCATTTTAATATGTAACATATGTAAAATATTGCAGAATAACTGTACTCTAATATGTACATTACTTAATGTGTAAAATTATAAAATATTTGTTGTCCATTTGTGCACTTGCTGTAAAACGTAGATTGACTCTAAAAAGCACCATTTTTTTAAACTCTAAATCACAATTGCTGCACAAACAAGAAGCTTATTTGTGTATCAAAACAAGTGTGAGAATAATTCGGAAATGTTAAAAACAATGTGAGAAACATTGAACTTACTTCAACTGTGTGCAAATGAAAGAATCTTAGTTTTCTACAACTATAAATTTAAAAAAATCAGCTTAAGTTTATTTATTTATTTTTTTTAAGATTCATATTCTCAATGTATTATTTGGTATATGTTAAACATATCAGAATTTTCCATAATATATACTTATTAGGCATTTCCTTATTAATAAATAATAGAATTAATATAAAATAACAAAATTGTTTGAAGACTGATAATCTTAATATCCCTAATCAATTCTTTACCCTTGATGTTAGGGGTATCATGTAAGGAAAATGAAATAATAAGTATAATATACTTTAACCACCATAATTGGGATCATAAAATATTTACATAACTGCACTAAATAATTCTGTGTAATATTGTATAAGGAATTAATACTGAATTTAAAATATTGAAAAACAGCAATAAATGCATGTATTTCTTTCTACACTTTTTGGCAACTATTTTCTTAATGAATCTATAGAAAAAGATGACTTTTAGTAAAAAAAAATTAAAAACTTAAATATATATAGATGGATGAGATAGATAGATAAATAGATATAGATAGATAGATAGATACACGCACTACATACAAACATATAAAGCTCCATTTTACTTGTAAACAAAAATCCCAACTATCAGACAATAAATAAAATTGAAAAAATGTAATTGCTGTGAAAATATAAGTTTCTATGCAGTAGAGTTTCTTAAGGAGAAATAAAATCGTCTATGTATCATCGTGCATCATTCTGTATATTATAATATTTCTAAATGGAATCAGATATCTTTACCATTTTAAATTTTTTATTAAAAATTATACAAGTAATTCAACTATCAGAATTAAAATATTTATTACATATTTTATTAAAAACTACTATAATAATTTCCATATTAATAGCTGATTTTAGAATGTGTAAATGAAAATAATAGAATAAAATTATGAGAATACTTCCATTATCTTCTTGTAGATTGAAATTCAAATCGGTGACAAAGTTATGAAAATCTGATATTTAATTTTTCATTTAGAAATTTGACTGTAATAGCAAGCTTGATACTCTAATATATATGAAAACGATTAATTAGAAAGGGACATCAAAGTTACTTTCGTGTTCAAAAATAGAAAAATCTTAGATTTAATAAGAATAAAAGAGGGTTATACTGTCATAATAGTTATAAAATATTCATAAAGTGTGTTATAATAAATGAGTGAGTAAAAAAATAGGGTTTCACAATACGTGATCTTATGTGGTTGATACAAGTGAGAAATTTTAGTCATCAAATATCGTTTTCTAATAACATACAATATTTTTATCCAATAATAGAAAATATCATTTTCTTATAACGCATGAGATCGTTTTCCAAAGATATAAAAACGGTATTGTTTACCCGTCATTGTGATAAATAATAATTTTAAGCAGTATAAAGGTTTTGACATTTTTTGTAATGCCTTGATACCATATGCCAATAAAGAAGGCCAAAGAACAAATCGTTAATGATATACTCAGCGTGTTTTATCAGAAACCAGTCCGGAAGTAATACCAGAATGCTCAAACTATATTAAAGATTTGTTTTTGTGATCTTTATATTTTTTGACAGGAGAACTATTTCGTGTATATCTGCATTAATCAAGGTTATTGAAAGTTTACTTAATTGAGGTGTTTAAACTTATAAAGAGTTTGTTCCTTATTGAAAGGTGATTGTACGTAAGATTAATATACTTAGAACAATTCTATGTTCTTTAAAAGTAAAATGGCAATTTAGAATTTGAATATTAAGAAACTTTAATGCTTTATGGAAATGACTAACCTAGGATAAAATATCCAAAGGAAACTAAAAGAAAAGGATACCTATATAATAAAAAAGCTTCCTTGATTTACAATTTACAACTCTCTAATTTTAAAAACTGTTTACCCATCATAATGAGATTTTACTAACTTTTATAGCAAAACAGGTCTGTTTTCTACCTAATATTAACGTATTATATGAACATTTTAACAATGGCTAATTTTAAGATTTCATTTTAATTCATTCTAGTGAACGCGCTAATATCTTGGAAGTTGAAGAATTGGTTATTTTGTAAAAGGAAAAATTTCCTTAAGGTGATTTTTATATGTTGTATATGTCCCATTGATTTATATTGCAAAGTCTACTGCCACTGTGATTCAAAGCCTCACATCTGAAGTATTGTGTTTTATCAGTAAAGATGAATTCTCTGAATGACGTCATATTTGTGTATCACTGGGAGTTGTTTGATTGATTAAAATAAGTTTGTAGATTTAGTCTCATATAAGTTTTACTAATATTGTTTTTACAGATATTAAGGACTAATAAACAAAAAATCCCTTTTTCTATCACTTTATATTAAAAATATCGATTTTCATCTTGTAATCTTTATAGAATATTTACAAATGTTAACAAAACAATTAAAATAGCAACGTTAAAAGGCGGTGAATTAATATTTATTTTTAAAAATGATACATCTTAAGTTAATATGATGAAACCAAAATATATTTTTTTCCTTCTAGAAAACTGAGTTTTGAGGATAATCCTAATATTAATACATCTCCGTCTTTGGGAAATCATTTTCTCTCCAAACTTTTTGGTTGGCTTTGATGAATGAAAAACATGACCTATGAAAACATGTTTTGCTTACCTGAAGGTCCCGAAACTTGTTGCATTGCCACTTTGGGGACTGGTGAGCGGCCGCCATGGGAAGTTCTTGAGCGAATAGATACATTCCCTTGGGTGTTCTAGTACAGAATGATGCTTCGCTCGTCTCTATGACTACACTAGGCGCTAACAAAGTTCCACTCCGTTGCATCTCTCTCACTTGCCCTAAATGCAACAATTAGAATCAAATTATAGAACCATTACTTGCGAAAACTGCAATGGAATATTTTTCCTGGACTCACAATAAAAAATTTTTATTTCTGAGCATGACAATTGAAATGAGACTGCAATTACAGGGGAGGGATTCGTCTCCCACTTTTTCGCAGGCATGCCGTATCATATTAACTTTTTCCGAGTTCTTCATGTAAATTCAAATGTAAATGTTGGTATTTCACTTAATATAATAATACCTCAACTAATCTGTTAAGCTTCAGTAAATTACTATGTCAATGAAATAAAAACACAGTATAGTGTCCAAGGAAAGATTTCCTAGTATGATTTGGTTTATTAGGAGCTTATTTCATTGTAAAGCATACTTCAAGTTGAGTGGATTTTCAATACTCAATTTATCGTTTTCAGTAAATTTTGTTATTGAAGAAGTGGCTGAGAAATAACCAAGTTTTAATAATATAGAATTAATTTCAGATGGTTTTACTTTAATCGAGAAATAATTTTCTTTCTTCCTTTTCTCATGTGTTATCTTACCTTAATCTAGAGTTAAAAGGTTCCAAAAAAATGTTATTAAAATTTCAAGAATAATTAATTCATATTAAAGAATCATTGATTCAACTTCAATACTGAAAATTACCATATTATACAATTTATTGATTTACTGTAATCTTTTGTCAGTTAAGTTTTAATAGATAAATTTTATTACAAGAAATATTAAGTATTAATTTTAAAGTAATTTTTTTTTCCAAATTATTTAAAAATATTTTTCAGTTGCTGTTTAATCATTACAATTAAAAAAAAAAAAAAAAAAAACTGAAGAAATAATCTGTTTTGCATAGGGTTATTTGATTACTTTTCTTCTGCAAAAAAGACTGAAAAAGGATATCTTAATAATATAGTTAATTGTTTTCTTATTACTATAATGTCAGGAATGTTTTTTTTTAAATAAAAGTAAACCTAGGGGCATTTATTTAAATAAAATATTGTTTGGCATAAGATGAATATTATTTAAGATAAAAAAAAATTTTTTTTTATGTATATTTGGTGAAATATCTACCCGAGTAAACGAGCAGAAACTTTAAAGTCTAACAAGACAGTTAAGACTAAAGTACATGAATTGTTTAAAGTGTAATCAGAATTATCTTACAATAATTACTGAATTAAATAATAAATAATTACTAAATGAGTGCACAACAAAGTTTATAAAAGATCAATTGACCTCAGTATATTTTTTCCGGTTGAATGTGTTTTTGACTGACACTTTTAATCAACTAATAGTATCATATTCCTTATTTCATTATAATTAACAATGTTGGACTTCACATACGTTATTAGCACTAGCAATAGTTTCAATAATTTTGTGTTTATACTCGCTTTTTCAATCCACACTGCTGGCCACCGTAAATGCAAAACCCTCAATGAAGAATGTAAATAACATGAAATTAACCACATGCATTAGCGGAGGTGAGGTATGCAAATGATAAGAATTTTAGCGCAGACGTACATTAAGCTCAGCTGTGATGCCACTTCATAGTGCTATTTAAGGCTTGGAGATTTCGACGGGGGAAAAAAGAAAAACCCCGATTAATTATGACATGTAGAAAACAGCGATCATTTTTTGATCAAGTTTCCGAGTTCGGCTGAAGATGGATGCTCTACCGAAATTGTGGATTATCTTTCGAAACCAAACAACAGTAATGCGGATATATGATCGTTGGAAGCTAGAGGATAAGACGGACCAACGTGATTGATCACATCCTTTTCAGTGCACCACTTTACTTGATGATAGGCAAATTGTGCACATTGCAGTGACGGATTACTCGGCCACATCACAAACCACAGCACAACACATTCAGTTTGTAACGCATCAACCAGTGTCTGCGCGTGCCATTCGAGCAGCAGAGTGGTCTGTCCGCAAGACGTCCATTGCTTCGTCTACCCTTGAAGCAGGACAACAGACATCTGCACCGCTATTGGTGCGATGAAAGGAGGATATGGACGACAGAATGGAATGAAATTGTCTTTACTAACGAAAGACGCATCTGTCTACAACACCACGATGGTCGCATTCGAGTCTGGAGACACCATGGAGAGATAATGCTGAGCAGCTGCGTCTCTCCACGGTGTCTCCAGTGGTTCAACGCTATGGGTAGTATGGTATGGGGCGATATCACTCTATCACTCTCGCATTCCTCAAGTACGCATTTTCGGTACATTAAACAGGGAGCGCTACATCTCCGATGCGTGGAGCCAGTTGTTCTTCCTTACCTTCAGGGCTTGTCCACAGCCATATTTCAATAGAATAATGCACGACCACACGTGGAATGCATTGTCCAAGGGTTCTTCGTCAATCGTCAGATTAAATTGGTTGCCTGGACGGATTACTCTCCGGATCTTTCGGCGATAAAATACATATGGTCCATAGTTGCTCAACGATTGACCCAGATTACATTCCCAGCTGCCATGCCATATCAACTTTGGCAACGTGTGTAAGCTTTGTCTGCTGAGCCCCAAGAACCCATCCAAAGTCTCTTTGAATCAATGCCGAGGCGTGTGGCAGCTGTGATTTCCAACATTGGTGGTTACTCTGGCTACTGATTTTGGCAGGACCAAATTTCACGGAAGTCTATAAATTTAATGATTTGATAGTCGATCAACATGTTATCTACAAAATAAATTTTGTTGTGATATCTCTTGTCTTTTTTCGGGTTGCAGTTTTGGTGGTCAGCAGTGTGTTTAGCTTGCTATTCAAAAGCTCCTTTAAATTTAAATGAAGAAATATATTATAATGTACACTGATTTTGAAATACTTGATTTACCTGACATTGAAATTTAATATGCCTGACCACACAACTAATGTGTTAGTCAATACAAATATGTTTTTTTATATTTGTGAATTAACATTTCCTAACGAACACGAGATGACTTGGTAAATAAGGAGCAAAAACATTCCATAACTTCAGCTATATTCCCGAAAAAGATATATTTAGTGTAAACGATATATATGTGTAGATTGGTAAAGCCACACACACTGTAATGAATGTCCTAGCAATGGCTCCAAATGCCTTCATAATGCTTCGTAAAAGAGCTATAGCATTCTAAATCCAACTGTTCGTTCTTATATCACTGTGGCATTTATTATGACCATATTGCTTGACCACGCGGAAATCATTTGCTGGAGAATTACCTTTGTCAGTTCTACAGGCTTTAACTCAAGCAAGCATGTTCGGAATGTTTTAAAAAGATATATTTTCCTTTACTCTGCTAAAGTTAAGCAATCCATCAAGATTTTTCTACAACTTTACATGGAAATAAAACCAGGAGATGAAAATGAACTTTTCCAAGTTAGCCTTGAAAATAAAATAGAATTATAAAAGGAAAATATAGCGCAAAAATATTTCTACTAAACTTACTAAAAATTAAGTTTCACCTGTGGTGACATCTATCCCTAGAGTTATTGAAAAAAGTCGAGGCATTAACTGTTTTTAGTTTCTACTTACATATAATAATGGGATTCAGAGTGAGAAAAACAATTATCGTTAATGCCCCATCGGCAAACTACACCAAATTACAAAATGTATACTTGAGGTAGTAATGTTTTTTTGCATTCATATTATACTGATATATACTACACACTATTTATGAAAGATTAAACCGTAGATCCTGATCTAATTAGCCCTTGTGTACATAAAATAATTGTTGAGAGATAAACCAAACCAAAGCTATGAATGAAAATTTGGGCTGCATTCTCAACAGTACGTTGTTGAATTTATTAGTCGCTTTACGGTCACTACAACTTATTGCTTAAAGTGTATTGTAACCCACTATGAAAATCCACCCACATGGAGAGTGTCAGTTCAACAATTCATGGGAGTGAACCCATGAATTGTTGAACTGAAGACCACACACTAATTGTTCCGCCGCCAGCTCAGCAAGCAGCCTAGTAAATTTGGAAAGAAGATGATAACTGAGTTATTATTCTCTTCTCCAAATTTGAAAGTCTAACATGCATAGAACTTACTTATATGATCATCTTCACTGTAGTAATAACCTTGCTGCAATGAAAAGTATTTTTTTCTCTTTCAGTCATACGAGCTAAGAGGTTCAACTCAGTCCTAAAGATCATAAAGTAAAATTTCTCTTAATTTCATGACTTAGGATAGAGGAATAAACTGTTCCGTTTAAAGAAAAGAAACGCATTTAAAACAAATCTAAATCAACTTATATATAAAGTAAACAAGAAAGTTCTTGCCATTTTTAATTATCCAAAAGAACATGACCTACAGAAAGAATAGCCTATTGTTAGTCCTCAAAGTAATAATCATCCAGCTCTTTCTTCCAAAGTATCTCCAGTTGTGCAATCCTTTGCGGTAAAACTCGGGGGTTTTGTGCGCAAGGAAGTCCGTGAGTGCTTGACGCAAGTCTGCTTCATTGGTTAAAGATTTTCCAGGAAGATGATTCTCCTGGGAATTGAAGAGGTTGTAACCTGATGGTACATGGTCAGTTGATTAAGGAAGATGGCACAAAGTCTCCTAACCAAGTCGCTATATGGTATTCCTTGCCACCCGTGCGACATGGATCCTCACATTATCGACCAAGAACAGTATAGCCTTGCGATTAATCAGTGCTGGCTCCTTCTTTCCAATGGCTGTAGCCCACGTTCCAACAGTTGTAAGTACAGGTCTGCAGTGATCGTTGGTAGCGGCTCATATAGAACTACTTGATGACTAGTTCACCAGACGCAAAGCATAATATTACATGGGTGCAGAGGGACAAGTCTCCCGACCTGAATTTTGTAAACCAATGCCTTGCCATATGTTCATTTATAGCCTATTATTTAAGAACAATAGTAGGGCTACCCATTTTTAGCAAACTTGGATAATTATAGAAACACGAATACAATAATTGTGCAGAAATGGAGAGATGCCAATTATTTACTTTGACAAATATTTCTATAAGAAACAGAAGTGCATTTACCTTAAACTGTTCAACAATTCTCAACTTTGCCTAGTCTACTACTCTATTTAAAATGAAATGTAACAAATCAGATCTCAGACATTTTTAAGCAACGGATTTTGAAAAATGTTGCACCACTGTCGTCGGCAAACATGTTTGTCACGCATGGATCCTGGTTTTCCTGGTTTCCTCCCTTGGGGTGCAGGAATACTGTCTTCTATCTATGAGAAATTCTCCAGAGAAACAGTACACGGTAGAAGTCCACACACGGAATGCCATCCACAACAGGGTATTAGATAAAAAAAAATTATGCTGTGACCTACCTGGTTAATATTTACTTTTAGGACGAAATAAAAAACTTAAAATGGAAACATTTTTATATTGCAAAACATTTTTAATTATTGATAATGCTATTAAGCATCATTTTTATAAGTTGTAAAATACATATTTTTCATTAGCTTTCTTCTAAATAGAATGCTGACGTTTTTACATAGATATTTAATAATTTTACAATTAAAATTTTTACGAGAAACAATCAATAATTTTCTTATTTACAAATTTTGTAGAAAAACATATAGTTTAAGTGTAATGTCTTTAAGCCATTAATTTTTTTGTAGCATTTCTAATAAATAAAATGTTTCTACAGGAGTTATCAATAAAAAAGAAAGGAAATAAAAATAGGTTATGGAAAATAAATATTATTAATAAAAATAAAGCAAGGGAAATAAATGATAGAAACATAAACAAAGAACGATAAATGTTAGAAACAAAAATAAAGAAAGGAAAATTAGCTAGTAGTAAAAATACAGCAAAAGGGAAATAAATTTTAGTATTAATTAATGTTATGTGTGTTTGTTCAAAATTCTAAGCTCTTCAATTCTTTAAAAGAGAAAAAAAAATTTTAAAGTCATAAGTATCTAACAGAAATATGTAAGCTTATTTCTTTATCAAAAATTAATGAATGCACTAATAAGACGCTTGTTAATACTTTTTTATGAAGAGCTCAACCTAAGACAGCTTGTTACTAGGATAATTCTTTTCATTTATTCATCTTTAATATTTTAAGTAAATATTTATTCTCTTTGATGATTTAGTAGGAAATAATAGAAAATGCGCGGATTTTAAACTCGAAACAAAATAAAACATAAGAGTTTTTAGGGATGTAGTGAAATAAGTAATTGCACTGGATTAAGAAAGTAAGTTATTGCTATTTTTAATTTGTGTTAAGAGTGAGAGAAGAAAATACTTCTAACACTAGCTTATTTTAATTAATTTGCTCCACTTCATAATTTATTGTACAGCAAATAAATCATAATAAAACTAAGATTTTGAGTTTTGTATCCAGGGGTCATATAAATTCTTTCTGGAATAGAAGAAATTTTCGAAGTCATTGGAAGAAATATGAGAGATAGTCACTTCTTATTAAACTGTTCTATATGATTTTCTTTATATAAATTCAGAGAATTTATATAAAATTTTAGAGTAATTTAATTTTTTGTAATTTGCAATTGATTATAACTATAATTTTTTATAACTATATACTCAAATATTGTGCATTATAATAATGTTTGTATTCTTTCTAGTACAAACTTATCTATTTTTTTTTTTAACTAATTTGAAGTTTACATCCAGTTTTCTGAACTTTTGATGCATAATGTAATAATTGATATCATCTACTATTAAGTTCAAATAAAAACATCTTGATTTCTACCCATATTTTAAGAACATTTTTACACACACAACTCCAATAATTTATTTATGAAATACGTGTGCACTTTAATCAAGTTGCCACTCGAAAGGAAAAAATATTTTATAAAGGATGCTTTCGGATATCTATAGGAAAACGTCATGTGAAATATATCTTTTGTTAGACCTCTAAAAATATTTTATTATATAGATAAAAAAACACTTTAAAAAGAATATGGGGGGGGGGCATTTTTAGAACTAATAATTTCCTTTCAGTGAAAAAATGTTTATTAACGATCGGCGGTTTCACTGAAAATCTCCTAATCAGGGGGGAGGGAAGAATATGAGGGCAGTGAGGCAGAGCATTTCCGGGAAATAATCAGAGCGTCACTTCACACTTCACAGAACACATTTGCTATTGGATGAAGAAGTGCAATAAGCTAAAGCATGGCGAAAGTGTGGGAACGCACATTTTCAGGAAACAAAGCATCACACTAAGCAAGTTTCTGATGAGTCCAAATAAATAGCTTAAATTTTTCTCTTCTTCCTGATTCTTATGAATTTTAATAGAAAATTAACACAAAACAAACAACACACGATATCAACAATAGATCAGACGCGTAAATCCAAGCGTTTATTTTTAGGACTTTTCAGTTATTTGAATACACAAAATCCAAAACTTTTGCTCATTTTGCTTACATAAATATAATATTGACACTTGACTTACAATCATTCCTTATATACTTAACTCTACGATTACGCGTCAGTATGACGCATGAACGAACACATATATTTAAAGAAAAAACATAATCATTTAGAAAGCAATGTAATTAAATAATACAAGTAAAAAATGAAAGCGTTTACAAGTAAAAAGTTTTAACTTGTGAACTTTTTTTTATTTAAAAAGTTTTCTGCTCTCTTTTTCTATTCTTCTATTTCAAGTATTTCTATTAAGCTACGTCAGTGTATAATCAATAGACACCAGGGAGCTTTACACGTACATAGAACCTTTTAGAAAGACAATTATCAGCTGGGTTAAATATCGAGCCTGCAAATTCCTAGTCACGATATATATATATATATATATATATATATATATATATATATATATACAGAGAGAGAGAGAGCATAGTGAGGAATTCGTTATTAATATGTATTATTATAATAAAATCTGCAATATTACTTTTATTGAAGGTGAGTTTTAAATAACAAAAGTTATTTCATACATCTATAAAAAAAGCGCAACAAATTTTCTGACAAAAAAAGTAAAACAAAATTTTTGTTTAAAAAGCTATTTATAAAAATATCTTGTTCGTAAAATGAAAAGAAAACTTGGTTTTTTTAAAAGAAACGAAAAAAATAATTTATCTTCTCAAACTACAAGTATAAATAAACATTATTTACAATAAATAATCTTACAGAAAAAAACACTATTTTTTTAATTACATTTTATAATTAACACCAGATATATCTTAATTTTTATTTCAAGTAAATTATAAAAATGTGTATGGTTTTCAAAGGAAAAAACCTAATTTTTAAGTGAAAAAACTTATTTCCTTGAATAGATAAAATGCAAAAAATATTATTTCTTTTAAATTATAAAAAAGAGTCAAAGAGAGAGACATTCATCAATATTTGGAAGAAAAACCTATCTAAAAAGAAGATTTTTGTGATTTATAATTGTTCAATAACAAATCCTATGTAATATGACTACATATTTTTGAATTTTGTAAAGAAGAAACATAGGAATGTTAACCCTTCTTTGCATGATTTTTTCTTTATTGGTGAAATAAATCAAGTTGATATAATTCATGTTCAAAATTAAAGGAAAAATGGTTAAAAAATTCTTAGTATATATTTATAGTATAAATTTAGCAAAAAACAATATGCTAAAAATTTCCATCATCATCCAAAGTTAGATCATTAGCTTAGAACTAAATATAAATAAAAGAGGAAAATAACAGAAACACGTGTTACAAACCTTTCTTCCACTCATTTTCAATTTTTTAGCAATAGAAACTCTAATATAATAAAACAAAATTATAAACGAAATCATACGTTTATTGCAACTACAACAAACAGCGGAATGAGACAACTTTAAGCTCATTTCACTGATAATGACACTTGTTTATTTTTGACAGCTATGTTTCTTTTTATGCAAAGGACATTAAAAAGGTATCCAAACACGATCAACTTAAAGTGAACTTGTTCTTTTATATAATTTTTGGGCATTATAGGTTATGATGGAAATTTCCACCATTATGCAAAGAAGGGTTAAATTGTAACGAGAGAGAGAGAGAATTAAATTTATATAATTCATTATTTTTTTCTTGTGATCTATTTATAAATGAACGTTAACTGTTTTCTACTTTATTATTCTTTGCTGCTTACAGCTTAATGAATAATTATATTTTTATTGTGTTTTGTTATGGTAAAACATTCAACATCACTTTAATTGAAAATAAATATTAAGTAACAAAAGTGAGGTCATTTTACTCTGTCCTAAGAAAAAAGTAAGAAACATTTTCTAACAGAAATTTTAGGTTTTGCTTAAAAACAATTCATAAAAATGTCTAATTCTTAAAAAAACATTCGTATTTTTTTATATAAAAGAAGACACTAATTTTATCTTCAGACTAGAACTATAAATAAAAAAATTATTTACAGTATAAATGCTCTTGTATAGAAAGAAAAAAAAACGCTACATTTTCCAGTGAAAATCTTAGTTTTCATTCCAAAAAGTTATAAAATTATCTTGTTTGTAAAACTTAATTTTTAAATGAAAAAATTAATTCTATTTCATAGACAAAATACATAAAAATATTATTTATAATAAATGTTAGAAAACAATCAAAGACCATCTTATCATTATTATTAAGAAATATTTAAATTTAGGAAGCATTAAAATTCCAAAATCAACATTTGAAAAAAATTATTTCATTCTCTAAAACCATGTAAAAAAATCAGAAAATATAAAAACATTGAAAAAAAAATCTCAGAATTCTTTGGCAAAGATTATTTTATTCATACTGAACAATAATTTGTTTTCTTTAATTCCGACACAATTTCTTCTGAATTCAACTATTAATAGATACATGAATTTGGGTACCGAAACAAGGTCTTGGCTGAAACTCCCTTAGCATTCTAAAACAGTCTTGGCAGTCCAAGGTAAATTCGCCCCCGCGATATAAAAAAGCGTTTCACTGAATAGCTATGAGTAAAAACGTATATTAATAACACATTTCGGTTATCGTGATAAATCTCACGGTATCAACATAAAAGTTTTTCGAAAATCAAATCTAAGTTATTCCTCAACGTAGTTAACGAGCTCACAGCTGTTTGAAATTTAAGTCAATTTATATAAATTAATAAAAAATGGAAATAGATATAATTTTATAAGTCTTTTATAAGTCATATAAACATATACTTGTTATGTTTAATCAACCGATTTGATGGCAGGTCTTCAATCAATTATTGGCTTTATAAGAATCTGTGAAATATTCTCTTAAAAATGAATTCACATTTTTTAAAATAAATAATATTATTTGCGTGGAATGCTAGCAAAACTTAAATCTAGTTTAATTTAAGAGTACCTTAACACTGTGAACTAGATAGCATAACATCTGATAGCACTTAATTATACTCTTGTATTAGTTTGTCAGATCATATCTATTTGAATAATCCATGCAGAATGCTTTCCGGAAAAAATTTTTTTAAAGATAATAGGACGTATTCAGGTGTCATGAGAATAAAAAAAAATAAAAAAATAAAAAAAAAACAATTAGTTGCCTATTTAGACAGATAGGCATGAAGAAAGCAAGAATGTAATATCTATCCATCTCTGATATTTTTGTGCACACCTGCCGGGTGCCAGCAGAATTCAAGTAGGTTTCTTCATTAGATAGAGGAGAACAATTCTTATTCCAGGAATTAAAAAACCTATTCTGTTACATTGATTAATTTACTATAGGATGTTGGAGTAACTATATCTGAGAGGAGAAGCACAGAAAAAGCAACTATCTAATATATCGACATAAGAAACAAATGGTTTTATTTTGTCTCACTTTGAAATCAGGTAATTTAATGAGCAAGATTTTGTACCATTAAAAGACAGTTTTGAGAAATTTTGTCTTAAATCGTTAAGTTTCATGAAATATGTTTAAAAAGTATATCGAAAGCAATGCACCAATACACCCAATACACCACAATTTGATGCCCAAAACACCACAATAAACACTACTGTGGTGTTATGGGCATCAAATCAAACTATTACAGAATGGGTGTGTTTTGTTTGTCGCTCAACAGTCATCTTTTGCCCACTGACTAATTTGACCGGCACTTACGGTTTAAAGTAGATTCCGAACTACTACAAACATTGATGCCCGAGTTGTTATTCGAATCCAAAAGCTGTTGAACTTAAGGCAAGAGTGCTAACCATCCAGCTGCTAGCTCAGCAACTTACAAGATGTGGAACTGACCAGTAAATCCAAACTCACATCCTTATTTTCTGCTGATTTTTCTATTTTTGATTTTTCTATTTTTTTTCTAGTTGGCTAATTTCTGTATCTTTCTTGAATTTAACTTTTATAAAGTAATGCACTGTTTGCAAACCAAATAGAACTAAATAGAATTTTAAACCAAATAGAATTTTTCTATACAATACGTTAATAGTGAGATTATGGGATGTAGTCCTAACAATGAACTTTTATAATCATTTAGAAAAATGTCAACTAATATGCATATCTTGCTCTTGGAATTCAAACACAGGAAATAGAAATGTTTAAGAAATAGACAATCATGTTTGTAAAAAATAAAAAAAATCAAACACTCCATGTTTGTGAAAAAGTTAAAAATATTTAGTTTAAAAAAAGGTAAATAATATTTATGTTATCAAAACAAAACAATTCAAATTAGGAAGTTCAATTAAACTACATACACTGTAATGATGACTCAGAAGGCAAGATATGATATTATATAAAAAAGAATGTATGATTTTTAATGACGAGATAGTCTCCATTGCTGCACTTGCACTAGTAACCCTTCTAGACATACTTTCAATAAGTGTTTAATAAATTATTATAATATTTTTGTCCATTCCTACTGAAAGAATTTCACCAGTCTGTTGTAAAATTAGGAGGTTTTTCCCCCATTTCATAGGCGTCTCTCTAACTCGTTCCTCAAATGTTCTATAGCGCTTAGGTTGGGAATCTAAGTTGACCTGGGAGAACACTGTGTATCACTGTCTGAGGGTGGCTCTAACATGACAGTGAGCATTGCCGTGCTAGAAGTAACTTTCGTTCATACCGTAGAGTAGTGAATAACAGATTTTCTAAAATGTTCCTGTATGTGTGGACTGTTACCAGGAACAACATGCAAAATTCTTCAGTCAAACCAGGAAAAACATCTCAAACAAACTCACTACAACATGCCACTTTGACAATTTAAATAAAGTGCTCTCAAGTTAAAAAAAAAAAAAAAAAAAAAGTCGTTTTTAATTTTTATATCTAACCTTGCCTATATGACTACAAGTGTAGCGTTTATAATCAGTCTTTTAAATAATTTCCCTAAAGTCTAGGGTCAATTGTGATTCTAAAACCACTAATCGAGTTTAAATATTTCGTTTAATGAAGTGATGTCCCTTGTGTGTACACCAATATATCCATAGATGTTGTGAGTGTGAAGTTTATTACACCATTTAGACATTTCTCATATCTGATCACGAATCTCAGAATTACAGTTTCACTCTTCTACCTTTTCCTTAATCTCAACTATTACAGCACTCTCCAATTCTTCATCATTTACAAAACATTTACAAACCAGAAACTGTTTTAACTGCAGTAAATATAGAAATAGCTAGAACATTATGAAATATTTCTCTCAAAAATAAGGTCTAATTCAATGCTAAAAATAAGTGTCAAGACAATCAAAATCCTTTTTTTAAACTAATTCAGCAATTTTTAAGTTTCAATAATAATGTGAAGGGATAAAAAGTCGTAAAGAAGTATAATTTCTCCTAGAAGCAATTCTTACTTTCTGTTTTGGATGGCTCGCTGTAATTTTCATAGCCTCAAAATAAAGATATACCTCTTCCTGCCTTTTGACATAATATGTTGTGACAACCTGACATAGACTGGTGGTGGAAGACTAAAGCATGGTAATTCTGAAGCTCATGAGAATATGCGATGCATGTTTAAATGTAAGAGGGGTTTTCTTATCTGTGAATGGTCAATTTTTGAATGTAGAAGGAAATTATGTGTAGAAGTGGAAGATACAGGGAACTTGTGTAACAAGCTTGGAGGGTAAGTGGAGCAACGACTTCTTTAATTTCATTAAAAAATGCAAATTTACAATTTTAAAGATTAGCATATTATCCAGTATTAATTATTTAAAAATACGCTTCATTAAAGCTATTTTATAAAGAAGCTGTTAAATACAAATGACACATACACATTCGATTTCTCTTTCAACACAAATGACATTCGATTACATAGAAACCATAACAGAATAAAATTTGCTTGACAGTTAAATGTTTCAACATAAGAATTGAATTCTAGTCAGAGGGGCAGAATAAACTAAATAATACAATCATTGAGAAACCTCTTGTTTTAATTTTTTTAAATAAGCATATATTTCATTTTGCTTACATTTCAAAAATTACAAAACAATATCTTCTTAGTTGATAATTGAATTCAATAATGGATACTAAGTGTTTCCAAAACTTAAATATCCCTTTCAGTTTCTTGAATATTTGAGGTATATGTATTAATTTTAGAAATAGGAGTTTTAGAGATTCATGATAGTTTTATAAAAGTCTAAAAATATTGTTTCGGTGAGAAGCTCAAGAACTAGAATAAAAAAACAGAATCTTTGGGCATAAATCAGAAGTATCTAGAAACGTGGCTTTAAGACACATTAGTGGTTCTATTTCGTATTAAAACATCAAACTCTTCGAGAAAATACCAAAATTTTAATATTTTGGCAATTCTTAATGCAAATTTTGGTTCAATTTTCACAAAAATATTTGTTGAAGATCTTATAATATTGCAGATATTGTTATGTAAATCTATTTTCTTCCCTTTGATTCAGTTATATTTATAAAATGTAAAAATCAGCCTTTCAGGAGTAAAAAATGATTAAATACTCGTGTCTAAAATTATAAAACTCCATATTTTATAAGTTACATTTAAGTTACAAAATAAATTACATTTGAATACTTTCAAAACATTCCTTATTGAAATAGAAACAAATCATTAACACATTTAATGAAATTTTATCTGAATTAAAAGCTAAAAGTAAATGTAATTTATTTCTAATGATTCAGCTATTCGGGAACTTTTCCTTCAATTTCTTCTACTAAGGAAAGTTGTTAAAATTTTGCACAGCTTAGTTTATTTTGAACAGATATGATTGCTTTTTAATTTAAATGCAGTGACTGCGTTGGTCAATTGGTTAGCAGATTGCTTTTTACTTGTCTAATTTTTGCTTAGTTCAATTAAATCGGTTATCGACAGTATATACTAAGCAATATTTTAAAGATTGATCTTAGCATATTAATTTACTTGCCTCTTTTATCGTACAAGATTTTTTTATCAAATAAATCAACAAATCTCCTTACTGCCTTATTACGGTAAATTACCATACCTCAGGTTAGTATATGAAGCCATCACACGATTTTTATTTTCTGTTTGAATAAAAGTTAAGTTTCGAGAATTCTTGAGGAAGCGTGTAGATTCGTTCACCACATTAGATCTGCAAATCTTATAACTAGTTGTTATCAGGGAATTATACATAAAAAAATTTAACAAGGATGTTATTTCGAAATCTTAACAAGACGCCTAATGCCAATAAGATTCATGATATTCACTTAAAAGTTTAATACGACCAGCAAATTTGAAACGAAATCGAAGCTGTAACCAATGTACCCCTTTCTTAACGTGTTGGCAGTGGTTGTTAATATATTTTAGATGATCACAAGTAAAGCCTATGTCATTAAAAAATTTCATAAGAAGATAGCATGAAATTTAGTAAGTTTACATAATAATGGCGTAGAAATTCTATGGGGAGAAAAGGTCAACTTAAATTTTAACGTATCAATAAGATAGGTATCCAGAATTTCATATTCTTCAATTAAGAAAATCATTTTTTTCTCACCATATTAGTTTTGTTTTCTCCTTTACATTTTCCAAAAATGTTTTTAAGTAAGTGTTCACACGGAAAAGTGCATTCTAAGTTAGATTTATATTTAAAACTTTTCCAAATTCTAAAAAAAATTGTGGAATAACTATTCAAAGAATAAAATTTTAAATTTATAAGGACCATTGTTTAAATAAAAAACGAAGCTTTTCAATATTTTGACGAAACATGGGAAAGTGCCAAAATCCTTTTCAACAGTAAAAAAAAAAACTTGGCTTCAATTAATTTATCAAACAAACCATCAATTATAAGCAAGTGGCGTCATTCTTGGCAATGACTTTAAGTTTTCGACAGTCTACATCAGGTATGTCGATTTCGCTTTCGTAAAACGTTGATTCTGTATCTAAAATATACGAGCAGAGTGAAAACATTATAACAATAAATATGATATAAATAAATTTAAAATTATAAATTAGGATCTTGGGATTAAGTAATGATGATTATTATGACTTAATCTGCATTTATCCATTATCATCATTATGATTTAATCCGAGATTTAAAATGTGATTAAATCATTATGATTAGTCTAACTTAGTCACTGTAATGAAAAAATAATTTTTAGAAATATAAGAATTCATCCTTAAGTAATTAATATGCGTGATTTATCAAAAAAAATTGTTACTCATTTTATAATGTTTTTTTTTTATTCGTATAGGGTATTTTTATTTTAACATAAACTAATCCAATGAAGATTTATAATTAATTGAAAATTTAGAGAATTTGTACGTCATGTTAGCTATTTTATAAACATTTTGATTTAAATAACATTTTTAAAGACTTGCTACTTGTTTTATGTTAAAAAAAATAGAATAGATTTTATCTTCCAGTCAAACAGTGACTATATTAGCTAAGAAATAAGTAAACGCAATGTAACATTATGCAAAACAAATGTCTGATGTTTATAGATGAAGTTTATAGAGCAAACGAATTTTACTGAATAAGACATTAAATTAAGAAAAAACTAAATGACAGAAATGTTGAAGTAAAGCAAATAACTTTTATTAAGGAATGTGAAATATTAAAGAATGTCAACAATCTTCCATTAATGTATGTGAAGAATGAAAAGAAATCCTTCATGTTTTCTCTTCTTTCACTAATGATAAGAATGTTTCCGACAATCGATCCCAAAATAATGATGAAAATGAATTTATTGATTTTTCGTTAAGCGAGGAGTAAGTACTTAAATGTTAAACATTTGAATTCCAGTATATTAAAGGAAAATCATTGAAATAATGAATAATATTCGATTAAGTAAATTAAATTACCCTTTTAAATAAAACATGATGTCAATTTAAGCCAGAAATGTTTTAGAATTGTCCATCAGAAGAAGCAAGAGAAAGTTTTGTTGCAAATAATAGAAAAAATTTGAAAATGTTGAAAAGAAGATTATTTCAACAATTTCAAACATTAAAATCGAACAAGACATGTATTAAATACGAATATGCAATAAACGAATTAGTGTATGAATGCATTAAATTCATAATATTCGTATAATCATCGCATAATCACCAAGTATTATAACTATTGGTAATTAAAGATACGGCTCCTTACGATTTCAAAACAAGGTTAAAGGAGTTTCAATATTAGATTTACGCTATTTTACCTTTTCAAGTGTTTCCTCTTTTTATTGTAAAATGACATAATTCTTTAGCAATTACGATTAAAAAAAAGAACCCAAACATTTTATCACCAACATTTTTATTAATAAAATTTACCAACATTTTATTCAAATGCATTGCTTGAAATTATCTAAAAGGTTTATCATTCATATTTAAAATCAGGAAACAATGTAGTGAAAACTTATGCCGAAAAAAATAACCACTATTTTTTAAGTGATGAAATACGCCAATTCCTGTGAATTCTCATATTTTAAACAATAAAATATGTGAATTCCTATGAATTTTTATATTTTTACGGGATCACTTAGGTAAATACCGTTGCTCTTATTATTATTGTTAACATTTATACGAGAAAAACCTTCAATTTTCAGTTATTTCAATGTTTCATGAAGATTCTTTTTTCATATGATATGGGGAGATTTTTATTTGAATGTTTTGAAAACAATATTTATCATCAAACAGGAATATGAACAACTGATAGTATGAGTCATCTTTAAATTTCCTTCTAATCTAACTGCTAATGACTTTTTTTGAAAAAATATATGAAAATTTCAAGCATTAAAATTTTATATCTTAATTTTAAATTTTAAAGAATATATCACTCAAATCAAATTTTTCTTCGAAATAATATAAATTCGTTATTTAGCACAGTAAAATTTTGTCAAATGTACATTAATATATATATATATATATATATATATATATATATATATATATATAGGATCTTATATCTGTAAATCATACAAAAAAGACTTTAAATTTTCAAAAATTTCTGAATGATAACTTATTTTATCAAATATACTTTTAAGAAATGTATTACATTGTAATAAATACTGCATTATAAAATTGTGGATTTAGTTCAAATTTATCAATAAAAAAATTCTATATTATTTTATAGAAAGAGAATTATTGTAATATTATCGTACTGCGTTAAAAACTGTTAACACGTAAATTTCTATAAAATAACACGTAAACCATAATAAAAACGATTTTATATTATTTTTCTTGGCTCTAAATATGCTATATGCTTTCTGTCCAAGCACTTTTCATAATGCTTTCTGTCCAATTTTCTCCTTTTAAATAAATAATGCATAAATCAAAATAAAAACGATTTTGTATTACTTTTTTGGTTCTATGCACTTTTTATGATGCTTTTTGCCCAATTTTCTCCTTATTATTACTAAAGCACACCATCCAAATCTCTAAACTGGTAAAATTGACCAATTTTTTTCGTATGTATATACCTTGCAGAAATTTTTATTCTTTTTAAATATAAGTATTTAATGGAAATTTTATATAAGTTATAATACACATGTTGAAAGAAAATTTTTAAAAGATACGCATTTAAAATTTAAAAGTATGTTTGTTTAATTAGCTATTTGTTATATCTTATGAAAGTCAATACATACCAGTTATATTTTAATTTACGATGAATACATATTTTATTATTGAAAATAAAAGCCAGGTTAATAAATTAAAATTCCATTTAATAAGTTTCTTAAATATTTTCTGTATTTTTCCTCAAAGTTTAACAAATGTAATTGATAAGCTAAAAAATTTTGCTTTTATGAGTGAACATAAATAAATTTATATTTTGAAGATGAGCCAAAAATTTCTCTAAATAAAATTTAAAATAAACAAATAATTAACAAATAAACTGATGGCAGAATATTAAACTCCCGTTTGTTAAAAATTCTTCTTTTTATTTTGAAATATCTAGAAATTTAGGAATATCGGAAAGAGACAGCCAGATTAGAAACTCTTATAAATTAAAATAATCTAAGTTTATTTAAAAAGTTGAAAGTCCAATTTTTCAAAGTGATCATTATCAATTGCAAATTATGATTTTATTACTCTTAAAATTATTGTATTATGTATTAATGAAGGAAACCAACAAGCTAGGAAATTATTATAGATATCTTCTTTGCATTTAAAGCACTTTTTATTATAATTTTTAAATTCTGATAAGGAATATCATAAAACGAAAAGACCATAATAATAATAATTATATATTGATTAAAATATTTGAATTTTAAAATTTTTTGGTAATTAGGTAGTTCTTGCATTTTAATACTATTTATTTAATTAAACTTGAACTTTATTTACAACATATTGAACACATCTTATGCATATGCTTTTCAATAATATATATATATACGGGACGTTTATTTAAAGATAATATCATATTTGGTATAAGAGATAAATGTTATTTAAGATAAAAAAAAAAAAAAAATTTGATAGATATTTGGTGAAATATCTCACAGAATGAACGATCAGAAACTTTAAAGTCTAACAAGACAGTTAAGACTAAAGTACATGAATTGTTTATAGTATAGTCAGAATTATCTTATAATTTCTGAAAAAAATAAATAATTACTAAATATGTGCACCCAACATAGTGTATAAAATATCAATTGACCTCAGTATATTTTTTCTGGTTGAATGTATTTTTGACTAACAATTTTAATCAACTAATAGTATCATATTCCTTATTCCATTATATTTACCAATGTTGACTTCACATACGTTATTAGCATCAACAAAAGTTTCAATAATTTTATGTTTATACTCGCTTTTTCAATCCACACTGCTAGCCACCGTAAATGCAAAACCCAGAAAGAAGAATGTAAATAACATGAAATTAACCGCATGCATTAGTGAAAGTGAGATATTCAAATTAATAGAATTTCAGCACAGATGCACAGCAAGCGTGCTTGTGGCGCTACTTCAATGCACTATTTAAGGCTTGGAGATTTCGACGATTTCAAATTTGGCAATAGTGTTTTTCTTGTGGTTTTTAAAATAAAAAAATGATCATTTATGATTCGTAGAAAACAGCGATCTTTTTTTTTTTTGATCAAGTAATCAAGTATCCGAGTTCGACGGAAAAGGGTTGCCCTACCGAGATTGTGGATTATCTTTAAGGAAAATCGGTAGTCTTGTTGGACGAAACCAAACATTAATGCGGATATGTGATCGTTGGATGCAGGAGGGAGTAAATCAGACCGACGTGTTTGATCACATCCATTTCAGTGCGCCATTTCACGTGATGATAGCCAAATTGTGCGCAAGGCAGTAACGGATCAATCAGCCACATCACAAACCATAGCACAGCACATTCAGTCTGTAACTCATCAACCAGTGTCTGCGCGTACCATTCGACGCCATTTACAGCAGAGTGGTTTGTCCGGAAGACGTCCATTGCTTCGTTTACCGTTGAAGCAGGACCACAGACACCTCCGCCGCCAATGGTGCGATGAAAGAAGGATATGGACGACAGAATGGAATGAAATTGTCTTTACTGACGAGAGACACATTTGTCTACAGCACCACGATGATCTCATTCGAGTCTGGAGACACCGTGGAGAGACGATGCTGAGTAGCTGTGTTATATATATATATATATATATATATATATATATATATATATATATAT